>CAWUFW010021411.1:0-121854 GCA_963921515.1 Calotriton arnoldi | reverse complement strand
CCCCCCCCAACACCCCTGCGTGGACAAGACACATCCTCCACTGCACCCACAAATGTCACACAGGGCAAATCGCAACATCTCGCAACTATCTTGGGCACACCACCTGGGACCAGGAACTAACGACCCCGTCACGGCACCGCAGCACAGCGGCGATGACGCAGCCACACATGCGCACAACTCAGCGCCCAACCATAACGCTATGTATGCGTCGCACACAAACAACACAGGGACACAACCAAGCACCACACACACCAGCCACACCCAGAACGCACATGACACGTGACAGGCCTGCCACAGTCATGTCCCCAACGCCCAATTCACGGCCAACACCCAAAGTCACACAACCGACGTCCACATGTCAGTGAAGTCACGCAACATCAGGACACACCCCTGTGTGACAAACATGGCGAAGCACACAGCGGCGGCAACACCACCCAGCAGAACATGGGCCCCGTCGGGAAGAGGTACGCCAGTACCACACAGAAACACCCATACCACCCTGCACCCATGAACCAGACATAATAAACGGAACACCAAAGAGCCCGGGGACCGACAACAGGTGGACCCAAGAATGACACCCACACACAAGGCCCAACGCATAGCGGAAACACAGCCTGCCGCCCACACACGGGAGAGCAGACAGCACTGAATGACCTTCCATTCCAACTCCGAAACCACATCCCGACTAAACAAGCCAGAGAATACAGCCATTGTCCCAAAAAAATACCAACACAGGCATGCAGAGGAAACCGACCACAGGGCAGATAGCGCATATCACCTAAGAACATACCGAACGGGAAAGAAAAAATAAAAAACTCCCCCATGTCGTTCCCATGCAAGTTATCTGGAAGGAGTCACACACCACTGACCTTGAACGTTCAGAGAAGCATGTGGGATGAGGGCCCGTGTCCTCCGCACAAGCTAACAGAACACAAGTCCTGCCCCCCTACGACCATCACAGACCTCACAGCAACCTCGGAGCTTGCACACTGCAGACTGCACACACAGCCGGAGCACGCCACCACATCGCCCCGCAGCAAAATGGCACCTTCAACACACCTACCCAACTACGCCGGACAGGTCAAGCTGTACAAACACAACCTGATACAGATAATGGGATGCGAACCCCTATCCCTGCTGAACGTAAGTTACCGACTTACTTACCGCATCGCATTGTTCAGCTGCGTCATACCCGTCTTCTACTGTCGGAGGTGTCCCTTCCACCATCCTGTGGAGTTGTGCCTCTCCAACCCGGCATGTCCAAGGGCGGACCTGCTACCACTATTCCACCCTCTGGACGCACACGACAGGGTCTGTTCAGCCTATGGGGGCATGGCGTATGTGGCGAACATCGGACCCACACTGCAATGGGACCACTGTGCCGCCACACGACGGATCATGGATCACAGCTACATTGAATGTCACCCAGCATGCCCCATCATGCTCCTACAAGGGACAACTTACGAACAACACCGTGACAGCCACCATCCGCTACATTGGCTGGCAAACATGTATACCACCAATGAAATGGAAGCCCTGCAGGAAGCCATCGCATACCTGTCAACCTGTCAATTCGTAGGACCCCGACGCAATCCCCCAATTGAGCCATGATGTCCGACACTGTACCCATGCTTAGCTTCCGCACGGACTGGCCAGTAACCACTACAACAGCCATACCAAACGACCTGCAACTGATACCACACCATCAACGACACTGCCATGACATCGGATGTGTCCGGGACATGCACTCTGTTCCCCATCACATCCAGGAACTCTGCATGTATCGGGGGAGGCAGTGGCATGGGATATGTGTATCGCACCCACATGGACAGAACTGCACGTACAACTATGCCATGACATGGATCCTGCGCCCATGGACATATGCACTGCTCAGTGGACAGGAATCGCTCGGCTGGAGTATGTGAGAGCTGCACCCCTTCTCCCCCTCCCCGGAAATCCCGTAACAGGACCTTTGCATGGACGACAAGTGCATACAACAACAACGCGACCCCAGTGACTGTGACATGTCCAGTAGCCACCACATGGCAACAACAAGTGGGTCGCCGTTGCATGCACGTAAGCCCATGCCCTGATGTCAACTCACACACACGCGTGCATGAGTAACAACAGCAGCACACCTGTCACATGGAACTGAGATGGACTGTGCCCATGATGCCAAGCGGTCTGGTAGGCTAAATGTATACCGTCTGTGTCAAAGTCCGCAGCTCCGCAGCTATTTGCAAATGAACATTAGCACAGCAACGGCCAAGCAGATGTAACTCTGAAGCCCACATCCCACATGCAACAGCTAATCACATGTACCCCTACACCCTTTGCTATGTGTAATCATGCTCAGTATATCCTCCACATGCATTCCGCTGCCAGTAGTGTCCACTATACTGCATCACAGAGGACATAAGTCACAATACATGGTTTGAAGAAAGAAACTGTCTCTGCTGATTCCATTCACAAGTACGAATGTGAGATGATGAGAGTGTGTGATATACACGGCAGTCGTGACATGACCATGTAGTCCACTGTCATTGGATGTCAACGCAAATGAGTAGCACAACTGTGGAAGACACACATGTGTCGTGTGAAGCGGGAGTGACGCTTTGCTCAGGTGGGTGGGTGTGACGGGTAGATGCGCACATGCCAAGTTGAAACACGCTGTGTCGGGAGGGGTCCGGAACTGCACATTACCGCTTCCCTGGGCAATGTTAAAGGCCACCTGTCGGGGGGGGGATGTGAACATGTGTGTGCACAGCAGCCGGGCACACAAACAATGCGGTATCAGGCGTACACGTCAGCCCACCCTCTGTGGACAAGCTGGATCCTGTTGTGCGCCCGCCAGGCCCTTGACAAGGCACACACAGCCCCTGTCGACCAGGTGTATCCCCAACATTGTCAACCTGCACAGGCAATCCAGGGCACGGGATGGCAGTGGAGCATGGTGGGGGAGAGGACTCGGCGCGCTCCTCCGGGTCACATCACGCAGGCAAAACATCCTCAATGTGTAGCATGGCACAAGTCATATGGAAGTATTGGGGGACGCACACATCACGAGCAGGAGTGATGTCACGGAAGGTGGCTCGCACCATCCCACCCATTGCCTACATCTCCACACACGTCACATGCCGTTGCAACAGAGAAGCCAGCGCGTGCGCAAGCACCTCCGAGCCCGCCCCAGTGAGGCAAAAGAGTGAATGTGTGGGTCCATCAGCCCCAGATGGACGCGGCATGGGCCGCTAGGGCAGCTACAGCCTCTGTGTGTCGCAGGTGGTGTATCCGGACTGCGGAGACTGTTATGCATTGTCTATGTTGCCCGGGTCTCGAGTCGGGGCACCACGCAGGTGGACGGCGTCCCGCCACACATCATACCGTGAGACAGACCACTCGTTCAACTGGACCCACACATACACTCCTTGGCCTCTCCGGGGCGAGCTTGGGGCTGCATCTGCATGCGCTAGCCCCACAGGTGCAAATGCATATTGGGGGAGCGAGGGAGGCCATGAGGACAGGGACAAAGACGACTGTATTACTGTCAGTGAGTTCAAGGAATGACCCTGATGTGGACAGGAAAAGACGTGCCCCTTGTGTTATGCAACTAGTTGCTAATCCGATCACCCTCCCATGTCCTGCATGTAAGCCCGCACCTAGCCCCGCCCACCCGCCACATTGAAATTAGCACCAGCACAACATCATTCACGTTCGAAGCACTGACTGGGGGTGACAACCATTGGACAAACTTGTGGAGGCCACCCACGCGTACATGTGGGCCCTCCATGATCCATGTCACCTGCGGCAAAGTGATGACATGCGCAATGACGGAAGTGAGGAGAGCTGTCCGCCCCACGCACAGATGGTGCATCAGCTCCACAGACCCAGCAGCGAGTGCAGCAGGGGTCACATGTGCAGGGGCAGCTGTGCCTGGTGTGAAGGCACATTCATATAGACAGCACATCGACCAATGTGTAGTCTGCCCACATCTACAGTCCATTATCATGCGGACATAGAAAATGAACATAGGGCAACACATCTGTGTGGGTGCACCCACTGTGACCAACACTGCGCAATCATCGACGTACTCGCCCTGTGCATGGCCCACCACGCAACGGAGGTCACATTCAGTGCCACAATCCCACACACACATCCCTATCACGAGACATGGTGTGTCCAATAGTCAGTACTGAGTTAGCGCCCATCTGGAGGGTCCTGAACAGGAGACACATGCAACCCACTAGGCAGTCAGTGCTGTCACCTACTGGCATTGTGCAGTCAATGTGCAGGCCAGGCCTGCTGGGACTGAGAGGGGCAGCATGGCCCAGCCTGACATTCACACGAGCAACAAGTGCACTGAGACCTGCATTGGCAATTGCAGACGTTGGCCTGCTCCCAGCTGGCCCGGGACGCCTACCTCCATAGTGGAACACGCAGGGTGCAACCGCGAGGGTCATCGGAGTTGGCCGTAATGGCCTGGCCCATGTTGGTGACAGTCCGCTGATGCCATGTGCACCACACAGTATGATGTGCGCACTGCATCTGCAGGTGTGGCAATGATGTGCGTGTGGGTGCAGGTGCACAATGGACGGGGCCACAACATGCCGTGTGCATAGGCAGGGACGGCCAGTGGCCGGCCCCCACATGTCTGTTAGCATGTCATCATCTGCACATTGGCATGGGTGCATGGTATACGCATATGCACATGCATGCCATCTCTCACTATGTACATCTGCCACTTGGCACGTGCAAGGTTACGTGTCACATGTGATGTGTATTTGCAAGCACACAGCCGTGTTGGCATGGGGCTGTCAATGTGTACACCTGTCAATGCTTCTGGAGGTGTGATCCGTACAGTGCTGCACATAGGGTGCAGTGGTGACACCAATGACTGTCTCATATCCCCTCGTGCCACAGGTCCCACTTGTCTTGGCCGCTCAGCCTGTGCCCACATCGTCGTTGGTGTGTGCCATACTCATCCAGCCTAGGAAGCAGTGTGATGCACAGCAGCCAGTCATGTTGCCGTGGTGTTGCCGCTTGCTGAATATGCAGTCAGTCCCCATCAGCACGCCTCACAGGTCATTGAGGCCTGGATCCCCATGTGCATGCACATAGCAATGGTTTGTGTCACTGCCCATTGCTATTGGTGGGAGACCTGTGTAAGTGTATTGTGGCTGTGCTGTCCCTGCATGACAGCTGTTCTGTGACTCATGTTCTTGCTCTGTCATATCAGTTATGTGTATGTGAAAATGCCATGTGGCGTGTTGCTTTGACATGTGTCCACTTCCATCTTTCCTAGGCGGAGACCAAACATTTACCGCCCTTACCAATTGTTGGCGGACATGGAGGATTCTGAGGTCATCCGGAAATTTCGTCTAGACCGACCAACCCTGCATCGACTATGTGCCATGTTGGAACCCCACCTCCGTCCTAACAGGGTGTATCCGACAGCATTCACCCCCACGGCTAAGGTGATGGCTGCACTGCATTTTTTCGCCACTGGGTCATTCCAGCACACAGTGGGCAGTGGAGGTGGGATGTCCCAGCCCATGTTCAGCATGGTGCTGAGGGATGTACTGGCAGCCATGATGCTGTACAGGAACAGGTACATCCGATTCTCCAGGGCACATGAGTTGGCGGCAGTGAAGGGTGCATTCTATGCCCTTGGACGGATCCCACACGTCGTTGGTGCCATAGATTGCACCCATGTTGGCCTTGTCCCACCACAGGCCACTGAGCAGCTCTTCCGCAACCGGAAGCACACGCACTCCCTGAATGTGCAAGTGGTGTGCCTTGCGGACATGGTCATTTCCCACGTGTGTGCAAAGTTCCCAGGCTCGGCCCATGACGCGCACATCATGCGCAACAGCATATTACCATGACTGATGACCAATCTGCAACAGGACCGTGGCTGGATTGTCGGTGAGTATGTGGAGTTGTGTAGCGTGCTGGCTTAAGGATGCTGTCTACTGTCCTGTTTGAATTGCAATGGTTCTCTGTGTCCCTCACGCCCAGGTGACTCGGCTTACCCGAATGGGCCCTGGCTGCTCAGTCCATTACGAAATCCTCGGACCCCAGCAGATGACCGCTACAATGAGGCACATGGGAGGACCAGACGTGTGGTCGAGCGTACCTTTGGCCTCCTCAAGTCCAGGTTCAGATGCCTGGACCGCACCAGGGGTGCGCTGGCGTACTCCCCACAGAAGGTGTGCCAGATAGTGGTGGCTTGCTGCATGCTGCACAATCTGGCTATTCGAAAGCAGATCCCCCTAATTGTGGATGACGGAGATCAACCAGGGCCCCAGCCTGCAGACCAGGACAGCTCGAGTGAGGAAGACAGCGGAGAGGAGGAAGCTGTGAATGTCCGTCAGCAGCTCATCGCCCGCTACTTCACTTGACGGTGAGTGTCCATGTACGACGGCTGATGTGGCTGTAGTTGTGCAGGTGTCTGTGTGCTGTGTCACGGAGGCCTTTTGTTCACTGTGTGCTGTGTGTCAATGGTCCATGTCCAGGTTTGTATGCCACTGACGGTGGCTGTGGCATTGTGCCCTATTGCTCTGTGCGATGTGTGTACATTGCTTGTAGTTGTTGACATGTACTGTGTGATGGGTGTGTGACACACTCATTGAATGTGCTCCTGTTCTGTCTTCCCCCCCTTAGGTCCCTACAGCCCCTCCTGTCCCATCGCCATGCCACACATCCAATGCTTTTCTGCTCAAGGTGGCGGTTGATCATCGTTCAATAAACACAGTGCACAGACAGCAGTTTGTGTAAAAGGTGCATTTATTTTCAACTGTGACATGTCATTGTGTGCAAGGTGATGACATGAGTGTTGCGTGCAGTGACAATGAGCTGTCGGCCATGGCTCCGTGATGCTCAGGGTGTACCCACTAGTTCTATGTCCCTAGTCCAACAGACACATGCCATTCTGATGGCTGTGTGGGGTGGGATCGTAGTCCAAGTCAATGCAGTGGGTGGTCAAGGATGGCTGGCTGCCTCACTTGCGTCTGGAGCGTGCGAAGTCCTCCCGGGACATCTGTTTCCACTTCGGACGGCCCCTTCCACGTTTGGGAGGGGGGGGTGTGGTGGTGACCTGCTGGTGGTGGGTGAGGTGTGCTCACTGGCTGTGGACGCAGGGGAACTGGACACTGCTGCCCGACCCTGCGCCCTAGCAGGTGGTGGCGGAGGTGGTGTTGCTGGCCTTGCCTGTGACCTCACCGCCACCACCAGCTGGCCCATGAGGTCCACAAGTTGGTCCATACGGGACACGAATTGGCCCATATGGGCGTCCATGGACCTCAACACCCCCAGGACCTCCCGCGTGTCGGAAGCAGACCTGGCCCATTGTCCTTGGGCCTCTTCATAGGCCCCAAGGACTCTGGCCATTTGAGGCAGGGCATGGCTCCCAGGGGAGGCTGGCGTTGGCCTGACCCTGCTCCTCCCACCAGTACTGCTGCCACCGGCCTGCCCACTAGCCACATTGCTCACCACGGTCCTCACTCTGGCTCCCAGGGTGGACCCAGTCGGCCGGACCACCACTTGCGCTGGGGCCAGTGATGACGTGGTGGTGGTCGCGGCGGTGGTGGTTGTTGCGGCGATGGTGGTGGTTGCGGCAGTGGGAGTGGCCGCCACGACCGTGGGAGTGGCCGCCACAACAGTGGTAGTGGCCGCAACGACAGTGGCAGCAGGGGGCTGTGAGTGGTCATCAGCCCTGGATGATGGGTTGGTGGGTAGGAGGGTGCCTGGGGTGCGGTTGGGCCCTGCCACACCAGATGGGCCTGCTGGGTGGTCCGTGTCCGAAGAGGAGGACAGATCCTCCACATCCGTGAGTCCTTGTTGGGGGCTTGCAGGCTGGCTGTGCTGGCTGCTGTCTCCATCTCCAGCATCCAGCAGTTCGTCACCTGTGGGGGAATGAGATATGTTATTGTGTTGCACCTGACAAAGTATGTATAGGTTGTCTGACATCCACAGTTCGTGCACAGTCGTGCACAGGTTTCCCGGAGCCGTGTGTGTGGCTGTGCTATTTGTTGTTGTGAGGGCATGCCAATGGGACTGTGTGCTGTGGACATGTGGCATGGGACGGATTGGCAATGCCGATGGGTGTGTTGCTGTGCTCCTACTTTTTGTGGCTCTGGTGTATGCGGACTCCAGACCCATCGTGGAGGTTGGTTTGTACTATGCTCTTGGGGTTCAAATGGAACGCTTAGAAACGCAGATGGCAAAATGGGGGTCAGCCCCCTGAAACGCATTTGAGATGAACTATGCTTTTGGGCTACATACTGTGAGCCATGGGTGCAGAACGTGACATGTGTTGTGGCAACATGTCAGTGCATGGTCTGAGGTGTGTGTATGTCTGACATACCCTGCATATTTGCTGTCTGTTGTGATTTCTGGCCATGTAATTGGACGCATTGTTATGAGTGAGTGATGGTTGTGTGCCACACAACGTATTGCAGATGGTCCAATTCCTTGGTGTGCGTGCTGCCCTGTGCCATGTGCATCAATGCAGTGCTCGGGGGGGTGTGGCCCATGTTATGTGTGTTGTTGCTCACAGTGTGACGTGCGCTTCATTCACTTCTGGCACATGATTTGTCATGGGCATGTTTCTTTGCGTGACTACTGTATGTGGACCAGCTGTTCGGATGACATACCTTTCATGTGACTGGGGCTGACGGATGAGCTGGATGGTATGTTGTATGTGCATTGTGTGTCTGTGTGTTTGATGGGTCCAGTGGTGTTCGTGTGCATTTATGTTGTTCCACGCTGTTGCGTCTAGTGTGGTATGTCTTACATGGGCGTAGTTGTGGGATGTGTGGTTGACAGGCAGTAGGGGCTACATGGACAGGACTTCGATGGTGTTGCAGTTGTGTGTGATGGGTTGCACTGTGCCTGCCGTGTGGTTCTGTAATCAGTGTGACTTGTGCATGCAGACGTGGCTCCTTGGGTGTTGCTGTGTCTGTGATGGGTCATGTGGGGTATGACTCTGTGGTTCATGTCCGTGTGCACATTGTTCACATGGTTGTGACAGGGAGCAGTGCTGCGTGTTCCTCTGCTACTTGACATGTCCCATGTGTTAGTCGTAATTCAGTCCTCATGCCTCCAGTCACCCCGCCCTGTCCAGTTTCCCACCTACAGGTTGTTTTTGAGCGTGCACTGGACTGGATGCCACATGGTTATGGGTGGGGGGTGCTCCATGTTGCAGGTCTGTGGGGGTGGGGGCGGTGTTATGGGTCGTGGTGATGGCTGGACACCCACTGACACCGTTTGTCCTGGGGCGGGATGTCTACCTGTCGGCTGCCGGTGTGCACTGCAGTGGCTGCTACGTGGGTGTGGGGTGTGGGCTGTGCTCCTCCTTGCTGTGCTGTGGGACTAGGGGCCTGGTGTGTGTTGTACTTCAGCTGTCCCCCTCCCACCCACTACACTTTGTGTTGCTGCTACTTACCTGTTACTTGTTGGTTAGTGCAGCTACGGCTGCCACATGGGTGTGGGGGTGCTCCGCCTTGCTGTGCTGTAGGACTAGGGGCCTGGTGGGTGTTGTACTTCAGCTGTCCCCCTCCCACCCACTGCCTTTGTGTTGCGGCTACTTACCTGTTACTTGTCGGTTGGTGCAGCTACGGCTGCCACATGGGTGTGGGGGTGCTCGTTGTGGCGCTTCTGGAGTACTAGGGGACCTGTTGGTAGTTACGTGGCTGGCTGGGTGTACACATGCCCCCATGGTTTTGTTAGTTGATATGTTTGGGCTGTGTGTGTGGTGGTGCCTGTTGCATGTGTGAGTGATGTGTTGTGTATTGTGTACTGGACATGGGGGTGTTTGTCCCTCGGAGCTATGGCATGGTGGTAGTGCATGTGAGTACATAGCGGTGTGCTGGTATACATTTGTTTGTACTTACCAGCCTCCACTCCCCTGGTAATCCGGTGAGGATCTCCGGATGGATGATGACTCGCACCTTCTCCTCCCACGCTTTGAAGGTCTTGTAAAGCGCGGGATTCCCTCCGCCAGTCATGGCAGCCAGCTCTCGATTTTTGCTCTCCTTCTTCTTGACCAGGCTTTTGATGTCGTTCCACCGTTTGTTTATCTCTCCTCTGTTTCTGGGTACGGTCCCGACTGCATTGACCTGGTCTACAATTCTGTTCCACATTCTGTTTCTGGTGGCTAGTGGTGTGTGCTGGACCTGGTTGCCATAGATTTGTGTGTGCACCTTGACGATCTCGTCGACCATGACCGTCAGCTCAGTGGAAGTGAACTTGGGCATTCTGTGTAATGCCATGGTGTTTGTGGTGCTGGTGCGGTGTGTGATGTGTGATGTGCAGGGGGTTTGTGGTGCCGGTGTTTGGTGGTGGTGGTGGTGGTGGGTGTGATGTGTGCGTATCTGTGGTGTGCTGCTGTCCTTGCTGTGTCACTGTGTCCTCTCCTCTCCTCTCTGCTCTGCAATGTTGCAAGGGGTTGTGGTCTGTGGAGGGGCTGCTTTTGTACTTACCTATGTGGGTGTGTCCTGATGGTCTGTTGTTTTCAGGTGTGTTGTGGCTGGTGTTCTGGGCTTTGTAGTTTATTTGTTTGTCCAGGGGTGGTGTGTTTTCGGGATGTGTACTGTGTCTGTGTATTTGTGCGTGGGTTGCTGTGTGGACTTGTTTGCCATGTTGTGGGTGTTTGTTTGAGTCCGCGGATGTTTCTGTGCAGGGACGTGGCCACCATGGCTTCTGCCGTGTCCATTTTCTTCAGTGTTGTTTACGCTGGCGGGCGGTGTATTTGTTGTTTTTCCGCGCTCATGTCGGTGCGATCGTAATTTCACGTGCGGTGTCTCGGCCGTGAGGGCGGGCGGTTTTGTGTTGTTGTGCGTCTTTCCGTCCGTGGCGGGTGGTTTGACTCCGACTCGGACAAGGGCGGGCGGTATTTTGTGTGTTTTTTCCGCCGCTGGCGGTTTTCGGTTCGAGGCATCATGATTGCTGGGTTGGTATTCAGACGGTGTAGGCGGGCGGATTTTTGCCGCTTTCATGGGTGGCGGATTTTTTTACACCCGGTATCGTAATGGGCCTTTTAATTCTGGGATAAGTCTGTTATATTTACAGCCTCCCATAAAAAAAAAACAATTCATTTATCACAGTCTAAAATTAACAGTGTCAACATTTCAACACCAATTTATCAATTCATTTCAAATGAGTCTTCATCAGGACAGGGTAAACGGATGCACCTTTAACAAGGATGAATAAATGCCACTCAAACTGCAGAAGAAAGGGAAAAAACACCTTAAGTGATGGGTCGGGGGACAAAATCTGGCCATGCCAGGTAAAAACATGTATTTAAATATATGCGTATTGCATATATATATATATATATATATAGCTCCAAGCGTATGCGAAATCAGCACACGTAGGCACTGATTTTGCATGCGCTTGGAGCTGTATCTATACGTGAGTCCCATCCTCACGAAATTATGGCACCCGCCTGAGAGTTCGCAAAAGCCTGTCCATGATGGGTTTGGAGCGGAATATATATATATATATATATATATATTACTTTTCTCTCCACTGCATAATGAAGATAGCTTCACAATATATATATATATTACCTACTGGCGGTCGCCAGTAGGTAGTTATAGTTAGGACCTATTTTCCATAGGAAAAGCATTTTTTGTTTTCTCAATAACTTTGGCGTCGTGTGACGAATCATTACGGAATTTTCAAAACTAGTGGGGCGCTCCAGTCAGCTTTGGTCTTGAAAGTTTCGGGGTGATTCGTCAAGCGGGGGCCGAGAAAAAGGGGGGTCCCAAAACGTGTTTTCTCCATGTTATTTTCCATAGGAAACTTTAGACACGGCTGCAGCCCGAACTGCTGAACGGAATTACACCAAATTTTGCAAAAAGGTAGCCCTTGGTTCAGAAAGAGTCCTTTTTGTTAAATGGTGTAAATCCGTTCAGTAGTTGCTGAGAAATTCAAAAAATAAAAGTTTCAATATCTATGGCCGAGGAGGGTTTGCGATCCCTCCCGACCACAAGCTTTATTCTAATTGGCTGTCAACACTCCAAACCAGGAAGTGGTGGCCGCCATCTTGTGACCCGGTAGAACCGAGTCACAAGAAAATAGTAAAACAAGCCTGAAAAACAAGAAAAGGGGGCAGGGTAGAAACACCCTGACCCCCCAGGCCTGCTCAGGGGGTCCCACAAGGACCCCCAGGGCCAAAAAAAGCTTCTTTTTTTTTAAAAACGGCAAAAATTGTGAGGGATCCGCGAATCCTGTCGATGAAATAAAAAAAAACAAAGCGCGTGCTCCCGCGCTTCGTTGTATTTAAGCCCCCGGGTGGGCCAAGTCCCGGGGGGCATGAGTAATTATTGTGCGTGGGCCCATGGGGCCCCCGCAACCCCAGGGACCGCCACCTCCCTGGGGCTTTATTAATGGTTTGCGGGGGCACGCAGCCCCCCGCAGCCCCGGGGACCTCTACCTCCCCGGGGCTTCTATGTTTTTTAAAAAAAAACATATGTGGGGGGGCTCAAGCCTCCCCACACGCCCCAGGGACCACCACCTCCCTGGGATTTGCGCATAAAACACGGGGGCACAAGGCCCCCCCACAGCCCCGGGGACCGCCACCTCCCCGGGGCTTCTATTTTTTAAAAAAAGAACCTGTGTGGGGGGCTTGAGCCCCCCCACACGCCCCAGGGACCACCACCTCCCCAAATATTCAAATTATGGGGTCCGTTACAGACCCCCGTGCCCCAGGGACCACCACCTTCCCGGGGCTTTACAATCTAGGGGAGGGGGGACACGTGGCCCCCCTCCTGGAGCCCTCGATGGCCCTGGGGACCGCCATCCCCCAGGGCCGTCTCCTCCAGTGTCCCGGGGTGCCCACCCCCGGGACACTGCTGTTTGCTATGGCAGAACGGGAGCCGTGCAGCTCCCGCCCTGTCATAGCAAACTTGCTTTGGATTTTGGAAGCGAGAGCAGGGAAACCTGGCCAATTGTGTGCTGTCTTTCTTAGAAAGACGCACGCAAAGGCCAATAGCATGTGAGCAAAAAAAAAAGCACACGCTCGAGCATATGGTCCAAGTTGAAAGTCCTTACTAGAAGCCTCGCAGGGCAGCGCATGCGTGCTGGCTCAGGCAAGACCTAAAAAGCTGCCACAAAACCACATCAATGATTTTACAATAACTCTGAATCAAAATATAATTAGATGGCAGGAGGAAAATCTAATAAATGAGGCGGAAGCCACATTTTTGCAGAATGAGAGTCCAATTATTCTAACAATACATCTTCCTATTTGATCACCAGTTTTACTCCCAGATATGCGGAACAGCTATGAGAGTTTTCTTCTCTCCAAGCTATGCAAATCTAACCATGGGGTGGTGGGAGAAAGCCATAGCTTGGAGAGAAGGGAATGAACGATATACGGATAAAATAAATCGGTGGTTGCATTTCATAGACGACCTATTCATAGTTTGGAACGGCACCAATGAGAAATTCATGGAGTATTTCACTAAATTGAATCAGAGCAATGTGGTTTTTCATTCACTTACAACACAAGAACAACATCAGTGCAATTTCTGAATGAGAAAGTATATATAGAAGAGAATCAAATTGAGACAACTGTCGATCGCAAACCGACAGCAACAAACAGCTTACTACACGGATCCAGTTTTCCCCCACAATCACTGAAAAGAAGCATTCCGTGTAGAGAATTCTTAAGAATGAGACTGAATTGCTCAGAAGAAAAGGAACTGGAAGTAAAACTAATATTTGTATTAACCCCTTCGCTGCTAGGCCTTTTCCCCCCCTGTGCTAAGCCTTTTTTTGGCTATTTGGGGTAGTGCGCGCTTAGGCCCCTGTAACTTTTTGACCACATAAGGTATCCATGCCAAATTTGCGTCCTTTTTTTCTAACATCATGGGGATTGTAAAGGTACCCATGGTTTGTGGATTCCCCTGGAGGGGACCCAGAAATTAGCCAAAATACAGCTAAATTTTGTTTTTTGGGGAAAAATGCGAAAAAGGGCTACAGATGAAAGCGTCTTGTTTTTTCCCTGCAAATGGCATCAAAAAGGGGTTGTGGTGCTGAAATCACCATATTCCCAGCTTTCAGGGACAAGCAGACTTTTGTCAGAAAACCAACTTTGTTTACACAGTTTTGGCATTTTTCTGGGACATAGCCTATTTTTGCTATTTTTTGTGCTTTCAACCTCCTTCCAGTTAATGGTAGAAATGGGTATGAAACCAATAATGGATCCTGGAAAGCCATACATTTCTGAAAAGTAGACAACATTCTGAATTCAGCAAGGGGTCATTTGTGTAGATCCTTAAAGTTTTCCTTATAGAAACTAACAGTTAAATAAAGGAAAAATTGAAAATTAGTTGAAAAAAACAGCCATTTGTGTCAACGTTTTCACCTGTAACTTCTTCTAATTATGACAGCTATTTGAAGGCAATATACCGTTATATCCGCTGGACCTTTCTGGTTGTGGGGATATATAGGACTTGTAGGTTCACCAAGAACCCGACGAACCCAGAGCCAATAACTGAGCAGCATCTTGCAATGGTTTTTTATTATGTACCGGGTATATAGCAATTATTTTGGGAAAATGTATACATGGAAAAATTGTTATGAAAGACACCTATGTATTTCTGAAATGGGAACAAAATTTAGATTTTAGAAACAGTAGATATTTGCACATTTCCGAAATTGGGAGTACCCATACTAGCATGAGAATTATAGGTCATTTTTCAAAATGACTTATTTTTACACATTGTCTTTCATTTGGAAGGCAGAAATGCATCAAAAGTCAATAGGTAATAACAGTTGCTCTACAATTCTGTATTACCCTAAGTCTCCCGATAAAAATGGTACCTCACTTGTGTGGGTAAGCCTTGTGCCCACAACAGGAAATGGCTCAAAATGCAACGTGGACGTACCACATTTTCACAATGAAAAATTACCCTTTTTTTGCAAAGTGCCTAGCTCTAGTTTTTGAACCCTAGCTCTGCGGGCACTTAGGGAAACCTAGCAAACCTATACATTTTTGAAAACTACACACCCAGGGGAATTCAGGATGGGGTGACTTGACTGGCTCCCACCAGGTTCTCTTACCCAGAATCCCTTGCAAACCTAAAAAATTGGCAAAAAAAACAAATTTTCCTCACTTTTCTGTGGTGGAAAGTTCTGGAATCTGCGTGGATCCACAAAATTTCACCCACCCCGCGTTCCCCAAGGTCTTCCGAAAACAATGGTACCTCACTTGTGTGGGTAGGCCTAGTGCCCGCGACAGGAAGCAGCGCAAAACGCAACGTGGACGCACCACATTTTCACAGTGAAAAATTAACCTTTCTTTGCAAAGTGCCTAGCTGTAGTTTTTGAACCCTAGCTCTGCCGGCACTTAGGGAAACCTAGCAAACCTATACATTTTTGAAAAGTAGATACGCAGGGGAATCCAGGATGGGGTGACTTGACTGGCTCTCACCAGGTTCTGTTACCCAGAATCCCTTGCAAACCTAAAAAATTGGCAAAAAAAACACATTTTCCTCACTTTTCTGTGGTGGAAAGTTCTGGAATCTGCGTGGATCCACAAAATTCCACCCACCCCGCGTTCCCCAAGGTCTTCCGAAAAAAATGGTACCTCACTTGTGTGGGTCAGCCTAGTGCCCGAGACAGGAAGCAGCGCAAAGCGCAACGTGGACGCACCACATTTTCACAGTGAAAAATGACCCTTTTTTTGCAAAGTGCCTAGCTGTAGTTTTTTAACCCTAGCTCTGCCGGCACTGAGGGAAACCTAGCAAACCTATACATTATTGAAAAGTAGACACCCAGGGGAATCCAGGATGGGGTGACTTGACTAGCTCTCACCAGGTTCTGTTACCCAGAATCCCTTGCAAACCTAAAAAATTGGCAAAAAAAACACATTTTCCTCACTTTTCTGTGGTGGAAAGTTCTGGAATCTGCGTGGATCCACAAAATTCCACCCACCCCGCGTTCCCCAAGGTCTTCCGAAAAAAATGGTACCTCACTTGTGTGGGTAGGCCTAGTGCCCGCGACAGGAAGCAGCGCAAAGCGCAACGTGGACGCACCACATTTTCACAGTGAAAAATGACCCTTTTTTGCAAAGTGCCTAGCTGTAGTTTTTGAACCCTAGCTCTGCCGGCACTGAGGGAAACCTAGCAAACCTATACATTTTTGAAAAGTAGACACCCAGGGGAATCAAGGATGGGGTGACTTGACTGGCTCTCATCAGGTTCTGTTACCCAGAATCCCTTGCAAACCTAAACAATTGGCAAAAAAAACACATTTTCCTCACTTTTCTGTGGTGGAAAGTTCTGGAATCTGCGTGGATCCACAAAATTCCACCCACCACGCGTTCCCCAAGGTCTTCCGAAAAAAATGGTACCTCACTTGTGTGGGTAGGCCTAGTGCCCGTGACAGGAAGCAGCGCAAAACGCAACATGGACGCACCACATTTTCACTGTGAAAAATGACCCTTTTTTGCAAAGTGCCTAGCTGTAGTTTTTGAACCCTAGCTCTGCCGGCACTTAGGGAAACCTAGCAAACCTATACATTTTTGAAAAGTAGACACCCAGGGGAATCCAGGATGGGGTGACTTGAATGGCTCTCACCAGGTTCTGTTACCCAGAATCCCTTGCAAACCTAAATAATAGGCAAAAAAAACACATTTTCCTCACTTTTCTGTGGTGGAAAGTTCTGGAATCTGCGTGGATCCACAAAATTCCACCCACCACGCGTTCCCCAAGGTCTTCCGAAAAAAATGGTACCTCACTTGTGTGGGTAGGCCTAGTGCCCGTGACAGGAAGCAGCGCAAACGCAACGTGGACGCACCACATTTTCACTGTGAAAAATGACCCTTTTTTGCAAAGTGCCTAGCTGTAGTTTTTGAACCCTAGCTCTGCCGGCACTTAGGGAAACCTAGCAAACCTATACATTTTTGAAAAGTAGACACCCAGGGGAATCCAGGATGGGGTGACTTGAATGGCTCTCACCAGGTTCTGTTACCCAGAATCCCTTGCAAACCTAAATAATAGGCAAAAAAAACACATTTTCCTCATTTTTCTGTGGTGGAAAGTTCTGGAATCTGCGTGGATCCACAAAATTCCACCCACCCCGCGTTCCCCAAGGTCTTCCGAAAAAAATGGTGCCTCACTCGGGTGGGAGGCCCAAGTACCCGCGACAGGCAAGGGCCCACAACGTATTGAGGCGACCTCAAAATGGCCTATCACAAAACGACCTGGTTTTGCAAGGGGGGTCCCATGACGTTTTGGCCCGGGGCTCGGCGGCCACCTAGGGAAACCTACCAAACCCACACATTTCTGAAAACTAGACACCTGGGGGAGTCCAGCTGGCAGTGTTAGGGTTCAAAATCTACAGCTAGGCACTTTGCAAAAAAAGGGTCCGTTTTCACTGTGAAAATATGGTGTGTCCACGTTGCGTTTGGGCCGTTTCCTGTAACGGGCACTAGGCCTACCCACACATGTGAGGTGCCATTTTTCTCAGAAGACTTTGGGGAACGCGGGATGGGTGGAAATTTGTGGATCCACGCAGATTCCAGAACTTTCCACCACAGAAATGTGAGGAAAATGTGTTTTTTTGGGACAAATTGTTAGGTTTGCAAGGGATTCTGGGTAACAGAACCTGGTGAGAGCCAGTCAAGTCAGCCCATCCTGGATTCCCCTGGGTGTCTAGTTTTAAAAAATGTATAGGTTTGCTAGGTTTCCCTGGGTGCCGGCAGAGCTAGGAACCAAATTCAACAGGTAGGCACATTCCGAAAAAAAGTAAGTGACTAGTGGGCTTTCTGCCGCCCTGGGGAGGGGGGAAATCAGGGGCTATTGCCCCGATATGCCCCCGAGGGGGGCAGAAAGACTGTGGCTATTCTTTTGGGGGGTCGGGGGCATTGGGATGACTATTCTGGTCAGCCCCCACCCCTCCGTATAAAAAAAGCGAGCATAATCGCTTGCACATAGTGGGCTTTCTGCCCCTCGGGGGGCAGATCAGGGGCTACTGCCCCCATCTGCCTCCTGGGAGGGGCAGAAAGACAGTGACATCTTTTTGGGGTGGGTGGGGGCATTGGCATGTCCATTCTTGGCAGCCCCCACCCCGAACTTTGTAAAAAAAAATCCCTGGTGGCTAGTGGGCTTTCTGCCCCCGGGGGGCAGATAAGGTGCTATTGCTCCATCTGCCTCCCAGGGGGGCAGAAAGACTGTAGCATTTTTTTTGGGGTGGGGGCATTGACATGCCCATTCTGGGCAGCCCCACCCCTACCTATATAAAAAAAAATCCCTGGCGCTTAGTGGGCTTTCTGCCCCCTCCCCGGGGGGCAGATCAGGGCTATTGCCCCCATCTGCCTCCTGGGGGGCAGAACGTTTTTTTTTCTTTGGGGGTAGGGTGGGGGCATTTGCATGCCCATTCTGGGCAGCCCCCACCCCGGGCCTATAAAAAAATAATCCCTGGCATCTAGGGTATTTCTGAACCCCCGGGTGGGGGCAGATTGGTGGCCACTGCCACCATCTGCCCCCGGGGGCAGAAAGACTGGAATTTCGTGGGGGAGGGGTGGGGGCATTGGCATGCCCATCTTGGGCAACCCCCACCCCTAAATGTATCGAGGGGAAAAAAAACCTGGTGTCTAGTGGGCTTTCTGCCCCCCCGGGGGGGCAGATTGGGGGCTAGTGCCCCCATCTGCCCCCCAGGAGGGGCAGAAAGACTGTACCTTTGTGGCGGGGTGGGGTGGGGGCATTGGCATGCCCATATTGGGCAGCCCCCACTCCAAATTATAATTTAAAAAAAATCCCTGGTATCTACTGGGCTTTCTGCCCCCCCGGGGGGCAGAAAGACTGTACCTTTGCGGCGGGTTGGGGTGGGGGCATTGGCATGCCCATATTGGGCAGCCCCCACCCCTAACTATAATTTAAAAAAATCCCTGGTATCTAGTGGGCTTTCTGCCCCCGGGGGGCAGATTGGGGGCTAATGCCCCATCTGCCCCCAGGGGGCAGAAAGACTAATTTTGTGGCCGGGGGTGGGGGCATCGGCATGCCCGTTTTGGGCAGCCCCCACCCCTAACTATAATTTAAATAAAAATCCCTGGTGTCTAGTGGGCTTTCTACCCCCGGGGGCATATTGGGGGCTACTGCCCCATCTACCCCCAGGGGGGCAGAAAGACTAATCATGGCAAATATTTTATGGGGGAGCAAAGGCCCTTGCCCAAGGGGCCGCTCCCCCTCCCTGGTGCCTAGTGGGTGGATCCCTGCTTGGGGATCGCCCTCCTGGGGCGATCCCCAAGCAGGGATCCACTAGGAGGGTACCATTGGAAAGGAGATTCTCCCTTTCCAACGATACCTCTCCTGAGTTTCTACGTGCTTAGGGGGCTGAGATAGCCCCCTGAGCACGTAGAAACTGAAACTGAAATGAGCCTCTTGGCTCATTTCAGTTTCAGTTTCACTGAAATGACATCAGCGCGACGTGCGCGCCGATCGTCATTTCAGGGAAACCAGGGGGCCTCGGGAGCTGGGGAAGCTCTTCCCCAGCTCCCGAGGCTTTAGGGGATTAAAGGGAATCCCTCTGGTGCCCGCACCAGAGGGATTTCCTGTGCTGGGTTCCATGACGAGCTGGACTCGTCATGAGCACACGAGCACTGTGTGCCATGACGAGTCCAGCTCGTCATGAGCATGGAAGGGGTTAAGAGGATACAAGATGTCGGATATAAAAGAACGGAAAAGGCGGGCAAAAGGCATCCCACAGGCACAAATCTTGATGAATAAAAAGATTGCCTTAACATCAGAGAAAGAGGATCAGAACATAAGAATGATATTAAGTCACAGTAAAGAAAACAATAAATTCATCAACATCATGAACAGATATTGGGATATACTTAAAAAGACCTTGATATTGGGGGAAAACTTGGTAATAGACCAGATATTTCATATCATAAGGCCCAGTCATTGAAAGATAAACTAGTCAGGAGTCACTTTGAAAGATCAAGAACAGAGTCTTGGCTAACTAAGCATCAAAAGGGATTTACAAAATGCAACAAATGTAAGGCATGTCGCATTGGGAAAAATATTCGAGAGATTTGTGACTCCAAGTGCAAAACCTTGATGATACAAAAAGATTTGAGACCAACTATGTAGTATATATGATTGAATGTCAATGCAACAACTATGCCATGGCTAAACCTTTAGAAACTCATGTGGGATACAGCTGGCAACAAATGCATACTATGGCATAGCTTGTGTACCAAGACATGAAAGGTGTGGTGACAGAACATTAAAGCTGAGATGATTAGAATCTTGACTGATTATAGGAATCAGAACAAAACAACCACATGGATTCAACAGGGAGGAAGAATTATATGTGAATCTGTAACTAAAACATCTGATATCATCACATATTGTGGGCCATGTAAAATGTTTGCTAATGTGTGACCTCCTATTTAAAATGTGTCATATGGCTGAGGTGTAAATGAGGACAAAGGATGTGGGGTAGAATCTAGTAAGAAGATCATTAAATCTATATATTCAGGATGGTGACAGATATAAATCATTGAAGAAATCATCAGGACATCAGAATTCACGAGAGGGTGCAATATGCAAGCCCCTTCAAATAACCATACTATAATGATACCTAGAAGTATTATAGGCACTTGGGGCCATATGTATGAAGCCAATTTGCGATCGCAAACGCCGAAATTCGCAGAATTTCGGCGTTTGCGATCGCAAATTAGCAGTGTGCAATGTATTACACTGAAACCCCCTCACAAAATAAGGAATCGCAAATTTTGCGATTCCCTATTTTACGATTGCATTTAAGGAATCACTAATTGCGATTCCTTAAATGCAATGTAAGAAGCACAAAAAAGTGCAATTTGGGCTTAAGGAATCGCAAATTACCACCAACTTCAAGTTGGTGGTAACTTGCGATTTCACTTAAAAATGCACTTTTTGCATTTTTTAAAGTGCCATGTGGCGACATACATGCCCTTAGGGCATGTATGTGTGCCACATGTGCACACATGCACATTTCAGGGTGCAACAGGGTGTCCTTTTGACACCCTGGCACCCTTGAAATTGCATTCTCAATTTGCGATTCTCTAATTGCTAATCGCAAATTGAGAATGTCTTCCCATTCATTCCTATGGGCCTCTAGGCCCATAGGAATGAATGGGGAGGTATTCCTTAATTGCGAATCGCAATTTGCGATTCGCAATTAAGGAATATGAAGGATTCGCAAAATTTATTGCAAATCCTACATACATCTCGTTTTGCGATTCTCAAATAGCGATTCTCTAAAATTCGCTATTTGAGAATCGCAAAACCAAACTTTCATACATATGGCCCATGGCCTAGAAATGCAGTACATGGAGGGAATGCTAAATTTGAGTACACCCATAAATTCTAGTTTCATAGGAATAGTAATACATTGTCAGCATAGGGCACTGAGTCCAGACAAAAGATGGTGAACGTACTAATGGGATAATGCATGAAGTTTTTAAAAACAAATAACATCACATCCTCATAGAGACAAAAACTACTGACTTACTTACCATTAGTATACCCTACACTGTGTTTAAAATCAATAAGTGAGACTTTTCATTTTAGAATTAAGATTTAATCCTCATCACCAATATGCGCATAATTGAGCAAGATACACTTTTGAAATAATTGTTGTGTGTTTTTTTTAAATTATGTTCTCTAGAAACTACATATTCCACAATGCTTCATTACAAGCCAAGTGGGAATTTCTTAATGAAATGAGAAATGGAGGAAGGACTCACCTAACCATGATCAAGACTCTTCAGTCAAATGTGTTGATGTTAGTGGTATAAAATAAATCAACTTGGATATTAAACTCCTGGAGTGCGGCATATAATTACTTGGTGAGAAAATATATATATATATATATATCAAGGTTGCAGGGATGTTATAGCTAGGCTCAGATTTTAGTCATACTAAACCATTGAAATTCAGCAGTTATAGTTACCTGAACTAACTATAACTTACACCCCCACAATGCACTGCTTATAACCTCACATATTACATAACTCATGACATGGTCAGTGATATCACTGATGACATCTCAAATGACATCACTGATGAAAGCATCCTCAGAACCACTCACACATCCATTCACACACCCACAGAACCACTCATATACTAACTCACACACCCATACAACCACTCACATGCTAACACACTGATCTATTCAACTACTCACATGCCCACTCCCACATCCATACAGCCACTCATACAGCAACTCACTTCCCAGACACCTACTCACACAGCCGCTCACTCATATAGTCAGTCACACAGCCACTCACTCACCCATATAGCTACTCACACACCCACTTATTCACCCATACAACCACTAACACACCCAGTCACTCACTCATACAGCCTCTCAACGTTTGATTATAAGTAACACTTAGGGGAGATGATGTGACACTACGGCGAGAGCTGCAGACTTTTCAACTGGTGAAGCAGGTTTGAGTTTCTGCGTCAGCTCGACATACTGTGATTCTGGGCATATCACTTAATCTCCCCAAGCCTAAAACAAAAATGAATGCGTCCTTGTGTAATATAACTGATGCTCATGTAAAGCACTCCAATACCTTCTGGTCAAGTCTGCACTATATAACTATGTGAACAGTGGTAGCAGCACTGATTGTGTCGTGGCTGGATTATGGCAATGTGTTATACATCGGGGTCCTGGACAAGTTGCTGGGTAAGCTCCAATTAGTTATGAACGACGCTGCAAGATTAATATATAATCCACCAAGATGAGCGCATGCTTCGCCGTTGCTGCAACAATTGCCCTTTCTTCCAGTGAAGCAAAGGGCAATGTTCAAGGGCTTATGCATTGCATGTAAGACCCTGTATGGGACGGTGCCAGTGTATATTAAGGACCGCGATCTGTACCGGGATGCTGTCTTCGCTCCTCTGAGGCAACTTTGCTGACCTGTCCACATTTTAACAAATTGACCATGGGCGGTTGGGCTTTCTCAATCCTGATACCTCAGCTATGAATGGACTCCCAGGAAGTCTGCAAAGTGAAAACGCTCTCCTTCTATTTAGAAAGGGATTAAAAACTTTGTTGTATGAACAGGCCTTTGGACATTTTCGCATCTGATTGAATGCCTCTGTCAAGTATCTGCTGGTGCTAGGGAACTAACATAACATAAAACTGCAAAAAAAACAAAATAATTAAAGTGTTTTGCACATTTCTGTCATTGGGCTATATGTTAGCACTTTAGTTGTTCTTTAGAATACTCTGGGAGGCTGCAGTAGAACACAAGGGAATCAACTGACAGGCAGCTCCTGTTGTAAGTACATGTTTTACCGAGAATGTCAGACTTCATTCTCATATGGCTGAGAAAAATATGCTCTCATTTTAGCTTCTGGAGCACATTCCATAACGTCTTTCTGTAAATAATGGGAAAACAGTTTTCTCTCAAACATGAGTCATAAAATCCCCTGCAGAAGGCTTTTTCACAGGGTAAAATCACCTGGGAACACACCACAGTTCCTAAAATGTGTATGTTACCACCAACAAATGATTTATATTGTAACTAAAATCTGTTATCACTCTTTATTAACCCTGGGCTGAGTTTGCGTAGTCGCGCTACGCGGAATACCGCGAAGTTGCAGAAAAATTCTGCAAGCTACGCGGAGTTCTGCGAGCACGCGGAGTTGCTTGTTCCGCCCGTTCGCGATTTGTTTTTGACATTTGGGAACGCATATTGCGTGTTCTGGGATGCTTATTGCGTGCTCGGGGGGAAATATCGTGCAAACTTCACCACGCGGTCGCCAATGTGCGCGGCCATCTTGTTTCTCACTTTTTGGTATGGTTCTGGGCCTGTTTTTCTATCCTCCCTATATCTTTTCAATCCTTTGTTTCTAGAAACTTTTTTCTGATCTTTTTTATTTTTATCTATCCCTCTCTATTCCTGATTGTATATTTTGTGTTTTTTTCTACTTTTTGTGTGTTTTTTTGTGTTTTTATCACTCTTTTTCTATTACTTGCTTTTTAAATTTCTTTTACTTACTTTCTTACTTCCTACATTTTCTTTTCCGCCCCGCCTACCCAGAACCATGGTGAAGATTTTTCAAAAGATTAAGGGACAGGGGAAGAGGTCCAGGTCCAGGAGCTAGAGCCGCGACCACCTTCCTTGCGAAAGGTGGCGCCCAGAAGGGGTGCAGCCATGGGCCTTATTTTCTCAGGTGGAGGTGGTTGCACTGTTTTTTTTGGTCCAGCGCCACCTCCCCTTAACCCTGGCAGCAGGTGGCAGGCCTAGGTCCGGGTACGGGCTCCGGGAGCATCACCGGCAGTGGGAGAGGGTACGCCGGGCAGTGTTTCGCTGCTCTGGGGTCTGGCGCACCCATAACCAATTGACGCACTGGTGGTCCGACATCCTGGACCGGGAGCAGGACCTGCTGGACCTGCTAGGTGTTAAGGTCCAGGGGCTTGGTGAGTAGCTAATTATATTACTATTGTGTTCTTCTGTTCTGTGTTATTGCGAATATTTTTTTTTTTCACAAAATAGCTACCATGCTGCTGCTGCATGCAGGTAACTTATGTTTAAAAATCTTATATTATATGATTGTTACTTCCAGACAGGTGCTCGGTGCTACTAACTAATCATACTTGTTTGCAACTTTGCGCTCTCTTGGGCTGGTTATGTAAGAGAGGTTAGAGAATTTAAGTTAGGTAATGCAGATAGGAAAGACTCCAGTCCTTTCCTTTGTCCTGTCAGGCTGTCCTGTCACTAAGATACTGGTAGTAGTTAGTTAGGGGCATATTATCAAGAACGGCAATAAAATTATCGCCGCTTTAGCGGCAGAAAACTGCTGCTAAAGCGGCGATAATGGGCTTGACAATATGCCCTGGAGAATTCCAATAGAAGCCCATGTTCACACCAGAACATGGACTTCTATTGGAATTCTCAAGGGCATATTATCAAGCCCATTATTGCCGCTTTAGCTGCAGTTTTCTGCCGCAAAAGCGGCGATAATTTTTAACGCCGTTCTTGATAATATGCCCCCTAGTTAGTATTATGTAACCTAATTTAGCGGCCTGCGTGACGCGTCCTCTCATATGACTTCAGTCCTAGTAGAACATTTCGTAGTTTGCATAGTGAGTGAATAGCAACCAACCAATTTGGTTTATGCAAATGCAATATGCATGCGTCCATCTGTGCATTAAGAAGAATAAATGCAGACTTAGTAATTGGCCAGTCAAAGGGGGTTGGAGTTGAGACTGAGAGATGATTGGGAATGAGATCGGAACTTAGAAGCAAATATAATTTTTTTGCAATTAATTCCAAAGTCTGGAATAGGCGGGCTAGGTATGTTTAGGATTCAGGAATCGGAATTGAACTGTGGAATAATAAAGATAGGATGGTGCGCGACTGCGATACTAGTCTACTTCTCGTTGATCTGATTTAGGATAGGTCAATGTTATTGCAATTGCCGTTTCCTGTCTAAAAATATTTTTAGAGAGATTATATTTATTTATTTAACACAAATAATTTTTTGTCTCTTTAATTATTTCTTACATGATCAGCATCCAGGGGCAAGAAGAAGACTGGGTCTGCTGGCAGTGCTGAGGTGGGTGCGGGAGCAAGAGGGGCCTCCCAGGAGCAGCAAGAAGCGGCCTCATGTGTAGATGGCTCTGCTGCCGGCCCCAGTAAGTCCTCCTGGTGTTGTTATATTAATATTTCCCTAACTTTTACCACTTTATTATTTCCATTTCCTAATTTTAATTTTTCCAAAATCCTCTTCAATCTATCTGTTTCTAAATTATTGTTTATGCTCCATTACCTACTACTACTAAGATTGTTTCTAGTGTCTATTTTATTTTTACATCAAATCAAACTGCCTTTGACTTACCTCTGACTCTGTATTAGTCTGTCTGTAGCTTTCTTTCTTCTAAGTTTCCACTCAGCTTTCCCTCTCCCCTTATATGAAGATTGCCTAGTAGTGGTACTGTAAGACTCAGAGAACCCATTGGTCTTAGGCTACTACTAGTACTAGCAGTAGTAAGGATTCCTTACTACTGCTAGTACTAGTAGCACTAATCTGCTTTGCAGATTGCATGCCCAAGTAAGGTATTCTACGCAGGTTTGTGAGATGAGAAGGCTTTATTTTACTGTCTCATGCTCAATCAGCAAATGAATGGTCACTCATGTTGGACACCCCAAAGTGGTGTATTTTACTTCTTCTAATCCAGGCCTAGTACTTTTTTTATTAGCAGCAGTTGATGGTGAACACTGAACAACTGATTGCCGTGCACCATGGCAGGAAGTAACTTAAGTATGAGGAGGAGGAGGACAGCACCATTATTTTCCAACTTAGAGAGACCTCATGTCCGCCCAGTTGGCCACTCTTTCTTCTTTTCAAAAAATGTGATGTACCAATAGCTTTAGCCACTGAGTCCAGTCCATTGGGTTGTCCTCTTCTTTAGAGGCTTTTCAAAAATTGCCACCAACAAAATGCCCAACCGGATATTATTTTGTTATTTTTGATAGGGCATACTGTCTACTCTACTCTAGTATCCGAATTGTAGATAGTGATGTGTGTGGTGTATGTATTATTATGTATTTTCAATCTTGCTAATGAAAAAAATAAATAGGGGAGGCGTATATGGCATCTAAAAAATGTGAAATGTTTTTTCCAGGCGTACCGACCACCAGTGCTGGGGCTAGCAGTGAAGGCCATGCCACTCCAGAGGGAGCGGATGCGGCAGCTGCAGGGGGTGAGCCAGTAGCAGTGGCAGGCAGTGGTAAGTCATATTCCTTACTTATTGAGAATGATGAAAACACTCACTGCAAGGGTGTACACTCAGTACACTGTACCTCTGCTGAGACTAAGTTGTTGTGAACACTGAACAGTTATCAAGACACCCTTTTCTTAACATTAGCATTAGCGGTGGGGGCTTGAGTAACTAATGGCCTATTCTACTCTATCTTCAACTCAGCAGAGAACATTTTATGATGAAGACAAAGAGTCAGACGACATGTAATATATGACTGGCAGAGAAGGATTCATGGGTGAAGGAAGGGGCCCCAGGATGCATATAGGTGACTGATGATAGGATACATGGGTAGTTGAAGGATGGGTGAAAGGTGAAATAAAGCAGAAAGGATGCCTGCCTGGGTGGCGGAAACTATATGGGTGAAAAGAATCCTCAGGGGGGTTTGAGGGGTGAAAGGCAAGCAAGGACGCATGGGTGGTGGTTGGTTATATCTATGACAAATGTATGTTGTTGGTGAAAGGTTTATGATAGCCATGTTTGGATGGATGAATGCCTGGATGGTATCATAGTAGGTGAGAAGAGTCAGACTGGATGAAGAGAATGTAAAAGAAAATTAAACCGTGCCAGAGTACCAAAGCCAAGGGTGAAGAATAAAATAATGTTAGAAGAGCAATGCAATGATAAATGAAAAATGCCCTGGGAAGAAAAAGGACTGTTTTTTTGCAAGGTTTTTTTAATCTGATGCAAAGGTTTGAGGCTGTATTTCAGAATGGAATACTCCCTTGACTCACAGTTGTTTGCAAGCACAACATATATATTGTGCATGACTATTATGTACCCTACCCACCCATCATCAATCACATCCCTCCGACTCCGAGCAACACTTCTGCTCCAGTCCCTATCCATATCATTTTGACTGTGTCAGCCATGGGTGACCTATCGGCTGCATGGTAACTACTTACAAATCAGTATGTCATCATCGTCATCATCACGTAAGTGATGTGATGTCATGCCATATATCATCATCATTCATAAGCATGTTGTGTGCCTTATTGCAGTAGTCAGGGTGAAAGTGAAATTGAGCATTTGCCATTGATTTAACAGAGTATGGCCGTAATGGAAAAATAGATAATTGTGTAGTACAGCTGCCCCACCTGCAGCCAGTAGTAAAGTAACATGAGTCTGCGAGACTAGTATGTCTGTCTAGGGCACAAGCTGACTGAGCTGGCATGCCTACAAGATTAATTGTGCTAAACAAGAGAGAGAGGACTACTTGCCTACTCCATAGTGCCTAGTGCCTGAAAGTCTAATCATCACATCCAAATCTTATGGGCAGAGGAAGTGAAGAGAATACCACAACTGCTAGTGCTACTTTGCCACTATAATTTTTATGTGTGTAATTTTGTGTTACTGTTTTGCTAAAAGTATTGGTTACAATTATCTTTTTTCTTTCTTGATATAGCTACTCCTTCCCAACCCAACAGGCAGGAGTTAGCAGCCAGGGCCCGGCAACGGAAGCTGGAGGCCATCCGGCAAGAATATCACCGGCTGGTTGTCCTGGCGGAGAAGGCTGCAGCTGTAGCTTCCTCCAATGCCTCCGGCCCCAGCCAGGCCCCCCACGTGCCTCCGGTGGTACTGCGCCGTGCTCTGGCAGCCGCCCGCCACCCAACACCATCACATTCATCATCATCCACTGCTGCCCACCCCTGTTGTTCCTACAGGAACTTTCAGCGCCGCATGCTCCTCCGGATGGCGCGCCTAGAGGCCAGGCTGGAGGAGGTCCTGGAGCGCACTAGCTGGCACCCCCGCCGCTAGACCTCAGTCTTTGACCCTTGCCCCTTTTTTAATCTGTTTTTGGTGGGTGGGATATTGGGAGTTGGGGAAAGTTGGGGTTTTCTTGAACTTCTGGACTTGGACAATCATAGACATTTATTTAATTTACTGGACATTGGTTGGGGTTAGGGAGAGGGGTGGGTCAGGTGTTGTGGGTTTCTTCTTTTAGTTTATATTTGTTAGGGTAATAAATTATTTATAGTTTTACAATACATATGATGTAAATCTTTTCTGGGGGATTACTCTTTTACGTCACCTTTTTTGTTTCCTCCTTTTGCTGCAGGGCCGCAGCCAGTTTTTGAAATCTGCCAATAGTGTAACACACCAGCAGATAGATGCATTGCCCTCACTTGTCGTACTACTGTCAGTCTCTCCTCCTAGTCTATGCATTCTGCAACTAAAACCCCTTTGTAGTATGTACTGGGAAGGATGTGGGTATGTAAATTAATTAATTTCCATAGTATATACATTATTGCCTCCCCCACACTTCTTCTCGTATCTGTGATTGATGTTTAGGCAAAGCGATGGCTGCCTGGTAATAGTTTGGTTTCCTAAGGTGCAATGGTGGGTGGTGGTAGCAGTAGTAGACAGTTGCATTTGCAAAAAAAGAAAATGAGACAGTCAGTCAACTGAGGGAGACTAGGGAACGAGTAGTAGAAGTACAGTACACAAGAAGAAGACTGCCCAACAAGAAACCATTATGATTAATGATAAGCAATGCTAAAGTAAAATAAAACATAATGGTGGCAGGGATAGCCTAATACAAGTTACAAACTGAAGGTGACTCGACCTATGAAGTGGACAAGCATAACCTTTCGTGCTGGAAGGTTGATTAACCGAAGGCGGAAATTTAAAATTATGATGGGTTAATTATGTTCCTCTGGAAAAAAAATTGAATAGCGAATACTGAGCATGGGTGGGCAATCTAATCTATATGTTGCCAGTGTGGACGATATATATATATATAACTTAGAGCAGAAGAAGATCCTCACCCTGCCTTGAGTTAGTGTTGCTTTAACCACATCTCCCCCGGCAAGTGTGTGATCAATTATTGGTGTCAATTTAATTTAGTCACACCTCAACATTATAAATCACACAGCCCGGGGGAAGAGGGCTAGGGTTTGATAAATGGTTGGGAAGGGGTATTTGAGGGAAAGGTTTGACAAAGACAAGCACTACACATGGACAAAACACAATCTTGGCAGACGACCATCATAAATCTGTTAAGGGAGAAAAAGGAAATGCATGCATGATGATGACTTGATGATGATGAGTAGTACTAGACTAGTAGTGCATGGCAGCAGTATATTATTAATTATTATTATTATGCAATTGCCTTGCCTGGCTGTCCCCAGAGAAAGTCAAGAGATATTTTATGTTTTGTTGTACCAGGCTTCCTTTTAAAGCTAGCAAAGAAAATAAAAAAATAGCTGGAGGGGTCGAATATATAAGAAAACATAATAAACAACACACACAGTCATAATAATTAAAGAGAAAAAATGAATCAAATGAAAAATAAAAGATGATACTGTATGTTATGGTCAAATTAGGAGTTGCATCTCGGCATTCCTCTTGGTCCTTCCTTCCATATTTTTTTAATAAACTGAGGTAATATATTTAATAATAATATTAATAAGTGTGACCACACAAAAAGTTATATATTATATTTGTTTGTTTGTACTAGTAGTAATTGAACCACAACAATCAATCAATCAATCAATTAGGGATTTATAGAGCGCGCTACTCACCCGTGAGGGTCTCAAGGCGCTGAATACCACGTTGACGTTTCACTGATGTTCTTCTTGGTTCTTTGCTTTTAGGTCACAAAAGAGGAGGAGGCGTCATCAGCCATTGTACTGCCAGACAGAAGTCCTGCTGCGTAAGAAAGTCACGTGACATGTGACCACGGACATCTCTTCAACTTCTGCCACTGTGTGCTGCTGACATCTGAAGAAGATAGCCCCAAAGAAAGGTACCAGGTCCTCCAGTACCAAGAAAGTTACTAGTGAGAAGAAGGAACTGCCACTTACCAAGACTGGTGTGCCGCCCAAGATCTCTTTTTGGGAAAACAAAAATTGCGCCTGCAGCAGCGGTGTCTGGAGAGCAAGCTGGGAGCAGCACCCCCGCATCAGTGGGCCCACCCCACTAACCTAGGCCCAAGCCCATGTCTGTCACAGAGGCAGCCAGTCTAATCACGACAACGCCGGTGAGCAGTGATGTTGAAATGGACTTATCGCAAAGTAGTACCCAATCAATGCAGGGAACTGAGATAAGTGGGCAACTGCCCCCAATAGTAGTTTCAGAAGATCCATTGTCTTTCAGATCCCCAGCAAGGAAAAGGAGGGTTAGTCCATCAACTTCTTCTGCAAACCCCCTTCTGATGATCTAGACGCCACTTGGATCCAACCACCTAAGTCTGAGAGTGAGACATGCCACGAGAGAAGGCTAGGGAAAAGGAAGGTTACAGAAAGTCTTAGCGCTATGGAGGTAGATGTAGAAGAGGAGGATGATGAGGAGCTAGTCATCATCATGGATATTAGTCCTGGCTCAATGGAGACCGACATTACCCCATTCCAAATTGCTGTGAGGGATGTGGCACGGATACCACCAACACAGATCATACCACCAACACCTCCTCCAGCTTCCATATTTCACCAGCAGCCATGTACATCCACCACAAGTACCACCTCAGTAGAAGTAGGTACTGCAGAGAGTCAAACTTCACGCCCACCTACCAGTTCATCAGGCATTGCAAGTGGCAGCAGTGCCAGAAAGTTGACCTCCCCAGTTTGGGACTTCTTTTCTGTTAGCACGAAGGAGGTGAATGTTGCTATATGCTCCATTTGTGGACAAGGTGTTAGTCGGGGTAAGCTTGGTACAAACTATGGTACCGGAGGCCAAACAACCCATCTGAAAAAACAGCACTTGATTGAGTGGGAGGTGCACCTTAGCGGCCAAAAAACTGCACCTATTGCTGTTGGTGGGGACGAAGAAGTAGAAGATACGATAGCGGTGGAAGGTGAACGAGAGGGAGACATTTTCTCTGGTACACAAAGTGGCCCTGTCCCCAGCAGTGCAGTGGTACTGCACACATCCTCATCAGCAACATCGCAGTGGCACAAGAGTGAGAGTCAGGCAGAGACACCAAGGGGTCCCAGGCAAGAGAGTAACACAACAAAAAATCATGTGTTGAGCCTCTGGCACCAAGAAGTCACCTGCATCAGTGGCACCAGAAAAGAAAAAAATCCAGCCTACCATTCTCAGCATGTTTAGGTCGGAGGGGCAGTACAAACGCAACCACCCAACGGCACGTTTGTACAATGCAAAGCTGGCTAAAATGTTAGCGCTGGACATCCTCCCTTTTTCTTTTGTGGAAGGAGTGGGTGTTCTTGAATTTGTGACAGCCATTTGCCCAAAATGAAAGGTACCCTGCCGGTCCTATTTCACCAGAGTTGCTGTTCCAGCACTACATCACGACATGCTGGAATTGCTTGGACAAGCTTTGCAGCAGAGTGCTGTTCACACTATCCACCTGACAACAGACATGTGACACAGTTGCCAAGCCACTGATTACATGTGCATCACTGCACACTGGATTTATTTTGTGGGGGTTATAGAAAAGATATCTGCAGCAGGTGTTGTTGACACTGCTGAGATTTTTAATGCCATTCGGAAACATGCAACTGTAGCCATATTTGCCAGGGAGAAATCTCATACTGCTGCAAACATTTTGGAAGACTTTGACAGCAAGGTCTTGAAATGGCTGCGCCCAGGAGGGCTTAACATTGATTTTGTTGCCACGGACAATGGCAGCAATATAGCTAAGGCCATGTTCAATGGTGGCTATTTCAGGGTCCTGTGCTTGGCGCACTGCATTAACATCATTGTTCAAGACTTTCTGAAAAGAGAAGACCAAGTCAGCAACTTACTGACCACCTGCAGAAGAATCTGCACACATTTCAGTCATTCTTTTAAAGCCCGGAAGCAGCTGAGGATCATTCAACTTGAGCATAGAATGCCAGTTAAAGCACTCATCCAGGAGGTGCCAACACTTTGGAACTCAACTTATTACATGCTTGAACGTCTGTATGAGCAGTACAGACCAATCAACGAATATGTCATCAAAGAGGGGATGCTACTGTGAAAGGCATGATCATTGCAATGGACCAATGGGGCCTAGTTAAATGCCTGACAGAGATGCTACTTCCTTTCGAGCTCTTCACACGTGAAGTCAGCAAGGAGGACTGTACTATGGGCCAAGCTATCCCATTGTTGCACATGCTACAGGAACAGCTGAAGGGGGTGTCTGCAATGTACGCAGGTGTGGAGGAAAAAAAAGAAGCTTATAAGTTGGTGGAGAGCTTAACCCTTCGCTTATCTGAAAATACAAGGGTGCAAAGAGGCATTGTGTCATCCAACCATTACATTTGTGCCACAATTCTGGAACCACGGTACAAACAGGCACCGTGGATTTCTTTTTTAGAAGGGGATGTTGTCAAGTACAAATCTTGGATAGCTGCAGAAGCCAGTCGCTTAGAAAAAGAAAGGCTGGGCATTAGAGGCCTGCTACTCCAGGCCACAACAAGTACTGCAGGGCAGCAGGCGTCAAGTTCAACTTCAGAGCCTGAGGGCAGTGCAGTTGGCTCACAGCAGTCAAAACCACCAACACCAAGAACAACATCCACAACAACAAGAACAGGAGCATCAGCCCCACCAAAATCGGCACAGGAATGGTTTCTACAGCAAGGGCTTGTTAGGTCCAGTGTTGGGGCAAAGGCAAAAGAGGCCGAGCAAAGGGGAGCACCCCAGAGCATTGAGCAGATGGTCCAAGCCTATCTGGATTACCCAACAGAGATCTTCATTGATCAAAACCCATTGCTGTATTGGTATGGGAAAAGGCACCAATGGCCAGTGCTCAGCAGGCTGGCGATAAACTATCTGGCTTGCCCTGACGCAAGTGTCTCTTCTGAGCGTGTTTTCAGTGCTGCTGGTGCCATCCATCAATTGTGTGTCTTTTGCTTTCTCGCCCTAAGTGCGCCAGGTATGCCCAGACGTGGGTCCTGGGCTCACTGTGCCACTGGAATCAAGCTATCCTGGCTGAAGAGGGGTGAAACCCCGAAACCGGTCCTAGGATGCTTGTTTCCGGTCCAGGGAGGGCCTGGCTTGGCAGTTCGGGCTGGACTGTTCCCATGAGGCACAGGGTCAAGACTGATTTGAATATGGCCAGGTCTAAACTGGGGTGGCATGGTGAGCAAAAGAATGATGGATTTAACCCAGATCTCTTGACTGGGGGTGAATGTTTTGATTTGTTCTGCATTCCGTCCATCAATTGTGTGTCTTTTGCTATAACTACCTACTGGCGACCTCCAATAGGCCATATTCACACACATATATATATATCCTCTAATGGCAGTCTCCAGTAGGTAGTTATACTTAAAAACCTAGGGGCATACGTACAAGCCCCTATCGCCACGGGAATGTCACTTTTTCTGATGTTCCTGTGGCGATAGGGGCTTCGTCTTATTTACAAGGCAGCGTTAAGCCACTTAACATGGCTTAATGTTGCCTTGTAAATAAGGCCCCCTTTCACCTTATGCTTAGCGTGAGAGGGGTGGGCAGTGGGTGTTGCGGTGGGCGTTCCACCACAACACCCATTGATTTTGATGCTGCGTAAATAGGAGGAAGCGTCAAAATTAAGACCAAGGAAAACCTGGTCTTAACTTGGCGAAATGAGGAGAAATGCTTTATTTCTTCTCGTTTTTGCTTTTTCCATGTGTACTGCTTTGTACAGCACACATGGAAAAAAAGAAAAATGCATTAGATTGTTTATGTGTAGGAAGGGACACCTTCCTACACATAGACAATCTTCCCCTGCACGCATACACCCTTGCACGGAGTGATTCGTTAAGCGGGAGCAGAGGAAAAGGGGGTCCCAAATGCATTTTTCCTATGCTGTAAGGAATTGCACATTATTTGGCAGAAAGCTAGCTCTTTGTCCAGAAAGAGCCCTTTTTGTAATTTGGTGTAAATCGCTTCCATAGTTTCAGAGTTATTTAAGAAAAAAGATAAATAGATATCTAGGGATGCTAATTCCCTGCGAATCTGACAGATCTCATGCTGAGATCTGATTGGCTCCCAACGCTTCAACAAGGAAGTGTTGACAGCCATTTTGGGACTCAGACTCAGCCGATTCTCAGAGAATAAAGGTGAAAAAAAAACATAAAATGGCAGGGTAGGAATAGCCTGACCATCAAGGTTTTTTGGTGGGGTTCCAGAGGGACCATACAGTGGGTCCGAAAAGTTATTTCATAGTACAGGACATGTTGTTTGATGATGTCCGTGGGATCAAAGAGATGCCGGTAAAAGGGATTTTTTGCATCTTTTGCTCCCAATGCGAAGGTGCATGTAAATAACCAAATACAGAGCGATGTGGTGTAACAGCTAGAATGGCCGAATTTGAAGTTGGGAATTGTGTTCATGTCTTGGCCTGAGGCGTAACATCCTGTGATTCTGGCCAAATCACATAATTTATCTGCGCATAAAAATTAATGTGTCCGTCTGTAATGTATTTGGTGCTCATCTAAGAGTTGTGCATATATTTGTAAGAATCAATCTATGTGAAGCACTCTTATATATTGTTCCTATGCGGCGTGGGCTGCATTTGCAGCCATGCCATGGTTACAAACAAAGGTCTGGTCTGTCCTTCAGTTTCAACCAAATCGTTTAACAAAGCCCAAGGAATACTTTCAAAGGAGAAAATGGTAAAAGACGGAACCCTGGTAAATGCGTTTTAAAGGCTGCAATGCTTATATCATCTGCAACAGTGAAGTGGTAAAAGAGGGAATCATTTTTATGAGCCATGACTTATTACTTTGAAAAATCTGGGGGTGTATTGTGTTTTGAAGTAATTTATTGGTATGATGATTAGTGTGATGTGACATCCAAGGATTTTATTGCAGTTACGTGCCATCAAGTCTACTGGATGTCACGTGAGAAAATGAATTAAAGAGATAAACACAACAGTGCAATGTTTCTTTGAAAAATCACAGCTCAGTGAGGATATCGTAGTATTCATTGTTGTTAGTAAGTGTGTTTTGCGCTATTGTGAGGAAGTTACGGGGCACCTCATCACAAACTTGGAAACACTTGAATAACATTTGGTAGCTGTCCTTCTGAGACAATGAAAAATAAGAGGTTTTGCCTACAGCATGACAGACTTGTGAAAGGAGCGCCTTTGTGACGTAACTGCCAGAGCTGCCAATTTTGTAACTGGGAACCCGGGTTTGAGTCTCGTTGGTTCAACATCCTAAAATTCTGGACAAATCGCTTAATCTCTCCATGCCTAAATGTGAATGGGGCATGTGAAGTACTCTGATACCTTGGGATCGAGTTTGCACTATATTGAACCGCCCAAAAAACAAAAACAAATGGGGGTGTCGAGACAGCATGAAAGCAATGTACTCTTATGGAGTGCTACATTTAAAAAAATTAAGTATACACGAGTACACAAACAAGCTCAATTTCTAGCTTCAGCTCCCAAAAAGACGTGCAGTCGGCAATTGAGCTGCACAACAAAGAAATATTAGCTCGAGTAAGGCGGACAAAATCTGCAACAGGAAGGGGTACTTTGTCCATGCTCCACAGAATCAAAAACACAAAAAATCACCCAGAAACTGATAGGAAAACACACGCCCAAACCAATAAAAAGCAGGATAACAGAGTGACAAGCAAGAAAACAAATAGAAAGTTGTAGCCCCTTTGAAGCCATTTTTATACTCAGAAAAGACTTCACATGGACAGCGCAAGCACATTGCAGGAGAAACCCTTAAAAATAAGTGCGGTATCCCAGTTTTGTTTTCTATATGCCCCTTGGGTTGTCCAGGTCCCAGGGGGTGCAGTTAATGTTATAAAGGGGGAGGGGGCTCATGTGGCTCCCCTCTCAGAATATATTCGACCTAGAGGACCACAACCTCCCTGGGGTCAGGCTGATTTTGAAAATGGGGATGGAGGCCTTACGGCCCCCCTCACGGGCCATATTCAGCCCCAGGTATCACCACTTCCCCAAGGCCATGCCATGCATTTGAAAGGGAGGGGACTACACAGCCCCCCTCCCAGAGCCATTAATGGGCCTGGGGACCCCATCCCCCATCCCCCAGGACCAGGCTCAGCTATCTCCTGGTTGTACCCACCCCCACAAAATATTGGTTTCCCTACTCCCACTAGGGCAGGCAGGGAATCCTCTATTTGCTGTCTCTTGGCAGGAGCAATTTAAAGCTCCTGCTGAGCGTGAGCAAACACGAAGTCCACTCCCAACTGACAAGACCTTAAAAAATGCTCCTACCAGCTAGGAGCAGGCTTCAGTTCTGTTTCCGTGACTGACAGACCCACTCAGACATTCTTACACCCACTCACACACCCACTCAGACACCCATTCACAGACCCACTCAGAAACTCTCAAACCCACTCACAGACCCCCACATACACTCTCACACCCAGTCACAGACCCACTCAGACATGCACACACTCACTCACAGACCCACTCAGACACTCATACACCCAATCACAGACCCATAGAGGCACTCACACACCCACTCACAGACTCACTCAGACACTCCCACTCCCACTCACCGACCCACTCAGACACTCTCATACTCACACACAGTCTCACTCAGACACTCTCACACCCACTCACAAACCCACTCAGACACTCTCAAACCCACTCTCAGATGCAGACACTTACACCCACTCACTGACCAACTACGATTCTCTCACACCCACTCACTGACATATTCAGACACTCACACAACCACTCAGGCACTCTCAAAAATACTTACAGACCAACTCATAGACCCACAGGTCCACTCACAAGCCCATTCACAGACCCACACACAAACCCACACAGGCATTCATACACCCACTAATGGACCCACATAGCTACTCATAGACCCACTCACAGACCCACACAGGCACTCAAACACCCACTCACAGACTCATAGCACCACTCGCACACCAACTCACAAACCCACACAGGCACTCACACACCCAATCACAGACCCACACAGCTACTCATAGACCCACTCACAGACCCACACAGACACTCACACACCCACAGACAGACCCATAGCACCAATCGCATACCCACACACACAGACATATAGCCACACAGGCACTTCTTGGGTAGATCTTGATCCGGAGAGAGCCCTTTTTGCGTCTCAGCCCTGGACAGCGCATGCGCTGTCTTGGAAGAGACATGTTGTACCTACTTTGTGGCCCATAGGCTTCCCATTTGCTGGCTCCATCGTCACTCTTCTTTTCATTATCCCCATTTGTTCATGGCAAACATGTGTCATGCACCTTTCTGTGCTTAGCCCTTCCTATGAGCAAGGACCAATTACTATTATCCATATGCAGCAGCCAATTAAGGAAATGCTTTTGGGACTACTTTTTATTTTTGTTAACAGCGTTTTTCACAAACACTCGTGTTTACATTTCCTCTGAGCGATTCTCAAAACAGGTCTGCAAATCTTGTTCTTATCTTATCACGTTGCTGTTCATTTCAGTTTTCCTTGCCCGTTGCCCAACCCCCTCCCAATTTGCAACTTAACCTATCCCACCCCCTCCCTCAGCGCTGCTTTGTTTGTGCACGAGTGCTAGTGGCAAAGGTTTCCCAGCTTTCATTTACTAGAGCACATAATGGGTAATGGAAAAGGTAGTCAATCAGAATATATTATTTAACAAATGGTTTAATGAATGCTGTGTCCATATCGCGACAGCTGACATGCTCCCCGTGCCCACCTGCATTCACTTCACAGAAATGGCATCTATGAAGGAAGCACACCTCATACAGAAAGCTGTGAATCAATGACTAACATTCAGGAACGTGTGTACTGATCTCTCCTCTAAGCCTTTTGTATTACACAAAACAGTAAACAAAGATAATGCTAGCGGATTTCGATGGTGGGATGCACGCAGGATTAGCTTGCGGTCACTAACGTATGACTCGTGTGAAGTTTGCTTTGTATGCTTTACAACAAACTCTTCCAGTGCTAGGGATGTTCTTGCAAAGGGTGCACTAGAATGAGTCTTGCAACTGCTCCAAGTCTACTGTAAAATTAGCTGAGTCATGCACATGGAAGAAAGACTCCAAGACAGGGATGTGAAAACAACCAGAGTGCTGCCTTTATCCCAATAACACTGACAAAAGCTATGCAACACTCAGTGGTGACATAAAGGCCAACACCAGCTATGGGACACTACTTTGGATAAGAACCCATATATCAATAAAACCAGTCACAGCACCAAACACAATTGCTGAGACGTATTGGCTTTGTCAATGCTTTTTGTAATTTGGTGGTAATCCGTTCAGTAGTTTTGGAGTTAATAAAGAAAAAAAGAAATATGTATATCTGGGTGAATCCTAAGGACATTTCTCATTGGCTGGCAACACTTCAACCAAGACATGTTCGCTGCCATATTGGGACTTTGACTGGGTGAGTCCCAAGAAAAAAATAAGAAATTACATAAGGGGGCAGGGTAGGAATACCCTTACCCCCTAGGCATGATCGCGGGGTCCTACCAGGAGCCAACATTTTTTTATTTTTTTTTACAGCGAATCTGTGTAAAATAAACTTTAAAAAACAACAAGCGCAGGCTCCCAACTGTTGTTTGCACTGTTCACTTGTTTGCTATTCTGCTTTAGAAGCTCTCCAAGCACCCTGAGATTCAGTTGTCTTAAACGAAGCAGTCTCCCTGCACAGTGCATGTTGACAGTGATTTTTATAATTTTTTACCTCACATAATTATCCGGTATGGGAGAGGACCGATGCAGTCATGGTCATTTTCTAAAGGGAGCTTGAATTTGTTTCTAATTAGAGAAAGTGAAAAAAGCTAATCCTGCTGGGTATAATTGAGGAAGTATGTGTCTGTGACTCCCATCTAGGGTTTGGAGTGACTGGTGCAAGAGACCTCAGTGACTGACTGTGATTGTGACAGCTTGAGCCATTTCCATCATTACTGTGGAGGTGTCACATTTGAGGGGAAAAAACACAGCTCTCAGGAGACTGACAAAAAGGCAGATCTTGTGGGCACTTCGGGGCTGAAATACATTTACCTAGTTTAAATATAGCTTGCAATAACCGCTCTCAAGCCATTTCTAAGCACTTAAAGCTTTGGCCGCTAAAGGGACTAAGACACAGGAATATGAAGGGGTGGCAATATTTGATGAAGTGGATAAACCAGGATTAAAACTCTGAATTCATGGTTTTACTGTGGAAAATATACTGATTAGCCCTCAGTGCTGAAAGAGCAGCAGTAATTTAAGGGTGTAGGAACCGGCATGCCCAATTAATTCGACCCAAAACCTACAGCAAGTTACATTCCATTCGAATTTGGGAAAAGTGAGGGACTGGCAATACCTTTCCCTTTACTGGGCATTGCTCAGAGTCACACAAATTGGATAGATGTGGAAGCTAGGATTAGAACCCTAGCCCTCTTGTTTTGCGTTTCTGCATCAACTCCTCGTCAGGGGTGGTGCACACACATAAATGCAATTATAATACACTTCTAGAGAAAACCTACTTCGGGGCCTAGCTACCAATTGTGCAGCATGTAAGTGGCACCAGGGCTTAGGGGTCCATGTTGATCCAAATTGAAGTACCAGTGAAGAAGGCACCTTTGCTACGCCACTGCCTACATTATTTATTTATTTTAAAAAATGATATAGCGCAAACAGAATGTTCTGGACTGCTTTACATGAGCACTATTTACATTACCCAAGGTCACATAAATATTTTTTCAGGCATGGTGGGATTAAGAGATTTGCCCAGAATCACAGGATTTTGAGTTGACGCTGAGACTCGAACTTTGGCCCCCAGTGCTAAAGTTTGCAGCTCCGGCCATAGGGCAATGTCCTACCCTTGTGGAATGCATCAAGAATTTGTTTCATCAGCTAGAAAGCTCAGAACTATTAGTGACCTGTCAGAAGATCGAAGGGGTGAATAGTGAGGAGCCTGGAGCCTGCACTGTGTTATTTTCTTTAAATAAGACTTGGTACGTATGTGCTGGTTTGGTTCTCTCTTCTTTGGTCTGCTAGCCCTGCAGCTATCTTGTGTGGATTGCTGTGTGATCTACATGTCTCTGGCAGAGATCATTGATTAAGCTTTGCAGCTGCGCTGACACAAACCCCTTTAATAATAACACAACTGATTACCGTGCGTGATAGGCCTGAGTGACGTGGTGTGGATGTTTGCACTTCTAACGTGGTATTGTGGGATGACGTGATAAATTGCACTTTAGATAACATGTTTTTAATTTCCTTTTGGCACCTCCTTCTGCTTCGGCCTCGTGCTCTAGAACTCTTCTGCATGTCTAATAAAAAGCATGTTCAATTAAAAATGTATCTGGCCTGAATTAAAATGAAATGTGGGAGGAAAGTAAAATTCTTACAATAAGACACAATGAAGCACAACATGTGCAGTGATAGTCTGTACCTAATGGAGGAGAAATGTCACAAAAAATAAGTGTGCATTTTTAGAAATTTTATAAAAAACTCAAATTTTCCTGCCGATTTTGGTGAATCATTCTCAATGCAGAGGAATATGAGGACATCTCCATGAAACAAAGAAGCACTTACTTCAAATAGTTAAGAGAAAGTACCCTTGTTTGGTAGAGATTTGCCTCACTGTAATCTTGTCGTCTTCTCTGTAGGAGCATTCATGTTATCTCAGATTTCTGGAAGAAAATGCTTGAAGAACAATCACATTGCCACAATTAAACACACACAAGGTCATGGTCCATCCCGAAGCTGTAATGTAGAATATGCACTTGACATTTACCCAAAGAGGTAGCACTTACTAATTAACCAGTAGAAAATACTCCAGTTGGGTATACATTTTGTGCAAAACTGAGGACTCTTGTTGGATAAACAGGCAAGTGAGTTTCTGTTCTGGGCCAGTCACTTATACAGCTAGTGACATATCAACACAGTCACTCAAACACCCACTCACACATCCATACAGCCACTCTCATATCCACTCACAGACTCACACTGCCACTCACACAGCCACTCTCAGTCCCATATTGCCAATCACACACCCAATTAACCACTCACACATCCACTCACAAACACATAGAGCTACTCCCACACCCACATAAACCACTTACATACCCACTCACCGATCCCTACAGTCACTCACACACCCAATCACCAACCCATACAGCCACTCACACACCCACTCACAGACTTGTACAACTGCTCACACACCCACTCACTGACCCATACAGCCACTCACACACCCAGCCACACACCCACAAAACTACTCACACACCCACTCACTGGCCTATACAGCCACTCACATACCCACTCTCAAAGGTTACAGGTTACAGTTAGGAAATAAAATTTACAAAATTCACTTCAAAAACCAAATGTTATAGGGACGTTATAGTAAGGCACAGATTTCACATGCACAAAATCATTGAAATTCAGTAATTATATTGCCTGAGCTAACTATAACTTATGCCCCTATAATGCACTGCTTATGACATCACACATTACATCACACACTAAAAAAAAACAAAGGCTTCAAGCAATCCCAGTGAAACATGTGTTGCAAAACTTGACCAGCAAGTGTATACACCTTCAAAAACATACCAGTAGCATTCAAGTTGGAGCATGCAAGGTATTTGTGTTTACCAAACAATCTAAAATCCAACTTTATGTGAAACTACTTTACTATTCTTGTAAAATGAAGCAAAGTCGCTCCTGAAATAAGATGACACAAGCAAGCCATTCGGCTCCACAAGCTTTACGCTCCACAAGCTTTACATAGTTGTATTGTGGAACAAATAATAAAGCAAATACCACCAGCCAATGAATAAATGACTCTGCCAGAGAAGGGCTCAGATGACAGCCTCCTGCAACTGCCCACCTACACACAGAACACATTAATTAGGCTAGTTGCCGCTGAGAATACAATGAAGAAGGTCCTGACTACAATCGTTATAACCAAACGCAATCTATGGCACAGGTACATACAAATGGCAGAGGAGAAACTATGCCTCCGCCCACAAGAAGCTGACACCAAGACTCTATGGGAACGGAGTACACATGCCTCACTGATATCATCTTATACAATTGAGTCAAGCACCTGAAAGAAGCTCTGGGAAAACATGGCTTAAAGCTCGTGGGCAAGACTGGTGCCTCTTCCAATAAGAGATCTGAGCCCTTGCTGGAAATCACTTAGAAATATCAATCACTGCAGGCTGTGTGACTAAAGAAAAGAATCATTGGCCCATCTATATGCTGTTGTTCAGCACTTCACAGTGCCCATTGCAAATTCCTGAGGTCAATCTTTATATAACACAGCACACAAACGGTTACAAAGGCTTCACATTTTTTATTTTCTTTGGAAACAGTGTCAGGCATGGCAAAATTTGACAAATATATGCGTCTGTCTTGGGCATTGCTAAAGGACAAACTGGCCGGTATGCTGCCCTCACACTCAGACTATGCCCCGCCCCTCAGCAGCGACCTGGCCAGTGCACATTAGCATAGGGTTCAGAGTGCATGTTCCATGAACTACCATATCTTAGTTTAATTTTAAATGGATTGAAACTGATTCATGCATGGTAAAATATTTTGATTCATTGTTGTACAGAATTTAAATTGATTGAAATAGAGTAAAGAACAGATCTTGATTGCTTGTTTTACTACACTGGAGTTTTTAATTTGTCTTGTTGTCAATCTTTTGTAATGGTTTTAACTAATCATACAGTAACTTATTCATTAATTTATTCACCTTCAAAAACATACCAGTAGCATTCAAGTTGGAGCATTCATATAATAAACCAAATACCACCAGAGTGGACAGCCAATGAATAAATGACTTTGCCAATGAAGGGCAGCGATGACATCCCCCTGGACAGCATCACACACATATGTGACTTAAAGGAATGGAAAGATATTATGGATATTACACTTGTTAGAAATGGGGTCTATAGTTGGCAGTAGCTTGCACCATGTCCAAGTAGGGACCCTTCCTTCTAGTCAGGATAAGGGAGTTACACACCCAGATAACCTGTGTTCACCCCCTTGGTAGCTTATCATGAGCAGTCAGGCTTATCTCAGGGGCAATGTGTAAAGCATTCGTACATAACACACAGTAACTCAGTGAAAACACTACAAATGGAAGGACACTACACCATTTTAGAAAAAAAAGTATCTTTATCTAAGCCAAACAAGACCAAAATGACAAAAATCCAACATTCACAACTCAGATGTGACTTTTAAAAGTTTTCAAGTAATTCTGTCCATAGAACTCTATGGATGCGGTGATTTTACACAAAGCATCACAAATGCTTTATAGTCCACAAGTCAAAACAACTGCAGAGGAGGAAAGCGTTGGAAAACACAGCGATGCATCGGTTCCTCAGTCCATGGGGAGGTGATGCGTCAACTCTTCTGCACGCAGGAGCAGTGTTGTGTTGAATCCAGACTGTAGGGGAAAGCGATGCGTTAAAATCCAAGACCGTTTTGGTCCGCATGTGATGCGTCGGAAAACCTGTCGCACAGGTGCGATGCATGGAAAGATCGATGCGGCGGCTGCAAACAGGCGCTGTGTCGGTTTCTTCAGCACGATGCGTTGATCTTGTCAGCCGCACAGCAGGGCCTAAGTCGGAGTCAGTCTTGAACTTTGCAGACACGGTGCGCTGAACTCGACCTGCGGCAGTTTCTTCAGCCAGACGCAGGTGCTGTGTCAATTTCTTCGGCCGCAAGGCAGCGGTGCGTGGAAATTTCTCCCGCACGGCAGTCCTGCATCAGAAAAACAGGCAATGAAAGAGCGATGTGCCGATTTTGATGGTTTCAAGCAGGTCTTTTATGCAGGAACAACCTCCAAAGGCCCAGAACTGGAATCAGCACGACTTGCCAGGTCAGAACTCCCAGCAGAGGGGTTCAGGGATGCTGCAGGTGAAGTCTTTCCTGGGCCTGAGACTTCTTAACAGGAGGCAAGCACACACAAACCCTCTGAGAAATTTCACAAGTAGATTACTAAGCAAAGTACAGTCCATGTCCTTTCTAAAGCAGAAGCAGCAACTGCAGGCCAACCCAGCAAAGCAACACTCAGCAAAGGGGCAGTACTCCTCCTCACAGCTCTTCAGCTCTTCTCTTTGGCAGAGGTTCCTCTTGATTCAGAAGTGTTCTGAAAAGTCTTGGGTTTTCGGTCCAATACTTATACCCCTTTTGGCCTTTGAAGTAGGCCTTCCTCAAAGGATTGTCTTTGTAGTGCACAAGCTCTTATTCTGCCTTGTCTTGGTCCAGACACACTGCACGGGGGTGGAGACAGCTTTGTGAGAGGCCAGGCACAGCCCTATTCTGGTGCAGGGGACAGGTCCTCCCACCACTTTAGCTCAGAAAGACCCGTCAGCCTGGTGATAGGCCATCAGAATATGCAGGGTGCACCTCAACTCCCTTTGTGTGACTGTATAGAGTGAATGCACAAACAGGTCCCTGCCACTCTAAATCAGACATTGATTCCACAGGCAGGCAGAAGCACAAGATGGTTAAACAGGAAAATGCCCACTTTCTAAAAGTATATAGCAGGAAGGGGTTTGGCCCTAATCGGCAGGACAGGGCCTTGATATTAGACTAAAAGAGGAGTTTGTCCTGAGCGTCGTATTCATGTTAGGCCTGGGCAGTGAACTTCGCTCCGTTCACGGAGTTTGAGGAGTTTTCTGCACTCCGCACTCCGCGGAGCTCGCGGAGTGCAAAAAACTCCACTTCGCGATGTGCAGTGGAGTTTTTTCCCCTCTCGCGATCGCGAACGGTAAGTTCGCGATCGCGAACTGTAAGTTCGTGAGCGCGAGCTGCTGCTCGGGTACAATTTCTACCCGAGCTGCAGGAATACCAGCACAAACTGCAGTTCGCACTGCACTCAGCCACTCGCGGAACTTTGTGGAGTTTTTTTGTAACTTCGCGGAGTTCCGCGTAGCAAAACTCTGCGAACTACGCCCAGGCCTAATTCGTGTGCTGATAAAGCAATTAAACAGACTTGAGCCCATAGACTGAATTGATATGGGCTTTATGCATTCATTTGCAAAGTCATTCTTATGTTTGAATAAATTTGATTCAATTTATATCATAAGTCAGACAAGCATGGATACGCATCAATTAGTGCACATTGAAAAAACCATATACCAAAAAGTGAAAAAGGATTGAAATCAACTTTGTGCCAAAACCATTGTAACAAACAATTAGTGAATATGATACAACACCAGTCGCAGTTCATAGAACAAAAGCAGCAAGTGGACAATCTTTGGCATTCAAATTGTCTTCCAACTATTCAATGCTGCTATACACGGGGGAAAGAAACCATTGTGCCCAGTAGTTAGGAATTTATACAGCATATCTACTAGGGCAAACTTAATTCCATTAGCTGGGACCCCGCGCTGTAAAGTGCTGACGCGTTTCGATTCCCAGTATTTTTAATGGGATTCTCTTCAGGGCGTGGACTGGTTTCTATAGGGATAAAGGGAGTGTGGATTAGTAAAATGATCTCTACACCTTCCATGTAATGCATGATTGTCAAGGTTAATTTTAATTTTAAATTACCTGGTCGAGTGAGATATGTTTTCTATGCAGGCTCGGGGGGCCGGAAGATAGACAAAAGACGCTATCTGTAAAAACAATTGGAACTCTTGTTGGTTTCTGAGTAAGTAGTACATATGTTACATTTTTGCTTGAATAACATGGAGGGCACTTACTTGCAATGAGCTAGGAAGTGTGCTTATTATCACTACTTCTTTGCTGTCAGCTGGCTTGCTAGTTTGCGAATCATTGTAAATGTGCCCTGTGAAAATGACCAAAAATATTTATTTAGTATGACGTGTGATGATCGTTTTGTTTGCAAGTTGTAAAGTAAAATGCAGACTTACTTTTTATGTGCTCGTGTTGTCTCATAACAGGGCAGCTTTTAAAGTAAATCTGTGAATTAAAAGATGGGACATCAGCATTTAGCATGTCTTTTTCAAAAACAGTATTAAAGTTTAAGCAGATGGAATTCCCTGCAGTCTTACTTGTTTCTAGACAATGCGGCTCCTCTGCCTGTGTTCCGATCTCCATTTTTTCATTTGCATTCTACTTCCGTGTCGCTTAGTATTATAGAGTTGACTCATAAATGTAGTATTATGGATAATGGAGTTGACGAATGCGAAGATCTTTTTATTATGCACTTCTGGCAATATGACAGGCTGTCTTATTATTTGTACAGAGCTTGCTTAGCTTTTGTCGTTTTTCAGTCAGTAAAGAGTAATGTTCTCAGGGTTTGAACAGTTTTCCGCTGAACTGCATTATGGGAAAAGTAGTTGCTCCATGGTATAATTTAACATCTGCCCAATTCTGACATTTCGTTAAGACCTTGTGTGATACTGTTGTATCTAGCAATCATATAGGCCTCAGGGATTCAGTATCGCCATCTGTTGTTGATGGTTTAATGACAGCCAGCATGGTCCGTTTGAAATCAGTGTCTTGATGCTTCAAGTCCGTGAAGTGGTTAACCATCGGTGCTGTTATTACTTTATTTTTGATCCTGGATCGATGTTGTACTATACGTTGGCGAATTTCCTGTGTAGTTTTGCCTATGTAGATTTTAGGGCAAGGGTAGATGATGGCGTATATGACGTTTTTTGTCTTGCAATTCGAAAAGTTATTCCTGGTCCACTTGATGTCATCATGTGTAAAGTCAATGCCAACCACCGTATTGCTACAGCTTGTACAGGTACCACATTTATGATGGCCCTGTAAGGGTTTCATGTTGAAAAGTGTTCGGAGATCGTTATTCTTTTTGGGAGAAAGTAACTCAGCCCTTATGATCCGTTGCACAATACTCATATTTTTCTTCATTGCAAAGAGTGGAACATCAAGGCCGGAATCCAAGTTCTTTATTAAGTGTGAGTTCTTCAATATGATTGACCGAAATTTGTTGGAGTGCGGTCCATATGTTGAGACACACACCAACTTCTCCATCTTGGGTCTTTCTTTGCGTGTGAGTAGACATTCTCTTGGAGTACACTGTACTCTTTTGAGTGCGTGTTTTAGCAGTTTTTTGAAGTAGCCCCGTTTCTTCATCTGTTCGCAAAAGGCTTCTCCATGTATTTGAAAGTCATCATTACGAGAACAATTTCTTCGGATCCTAAGTAGCTGTCCATATGGCAGGTTTTCTTTAAGGTTCCTGGGATGATGTCTTTGAAAGTGTAGGATGGCATTCTTGTCTGTCTCCTTTGTATTTAACGTTGTAATGAGTTTATTGTGGTGAGGAATAACCTCAACTTCGAGGAATGTTAATTTTTGCTGAATTTTTGTCACGGTGAATTGAATATCAGGGTGTCGATGGTTCAACCATTCATGGAAGGCATCCAATTGTACTTCAGTGCCACTTCAAAGGCACCAAATGTCATCAATATATCAGTACCATTGAAAGAGATGTTGTTCAAATGGATTAGTGTTATGGATAAATTTGTCCTCAAACCTTGCCATGTAGTGGACTGCGATTTCTGGGGCGAAGGGACAACCCATGGCAGTCCCTTTGATCTGCCAATAGAAGGTCTGCTCAAACTTGAAGAAGTTTTTCTTTAAAGCTATCTCGGTCAGTTGAAGACTGAATGTTGTAGGGACCCTGTGTGGTCGTATTCTGGAATCCAGATATAACTCCAATGCCTCTAGTGCCTCGTCCTGCGGGATCTGGGTGTACAATGACACAACGTCAAAGGGCACTAGCCATTGTTGCAGATAATCAAAGGCTGTGCCTTCAATTTTATTGATCAAATCCATAATGTCTCGTAGGTACGAGGGAACCTCTGGTAGGAACTGTTCAAGAAATGTATCCACATATTTTGCAATTGGTTCCAGGATTGAATCACAGCCTGATACTATCGGCCTGCCTAGAAGCTCTGGTAGTTGCTTGTGAATCTTGGGGAGAAAATAGATGACTGGGGTCCTAGGGTGCTTCTTAGACAAAAATTCATATTGCTTCTTCACAAGGATTCCGTCTTCTAGTCCCACATTGATTATTTGACGTATTTGTTCAGTGAGTTCACATGAGGGATCCTCGTGGGTTGGTCTGTAACACGAAAGGTTCTGGGCCTGCTTGTGTCCTTCTCTTAGATACATCGCTTTAGGCCAGACTACCACTGCTCCTCCTATGTCCACTTCTTTTATAACTGTTGATTCATCCTCTTTCAAAGCTTGTATCGCTCTTTGTTGTGCGCTAGTCAAGTTATTTTTGCTGAAAGTCTTCTTTTTTTCAAGCTGTTGAATGGAGGAAAGAACAACTTGTTTGAATGCCAAGATCTCTTTGGGAATAGTATGTGATGGGGGTACAAAACTGGATTTGTTGGCCAAGCCCGATGGTTCTATGGAAGAGGGAATGTCCCTTGTTGAAAAGAAGGCTCTGAGTCGAATTTTGCGAAAGAATTCCATTGCTTCCATTTTAAGTCTAGCAAAGTCTGTGTGGGATGTTGGCACAAACTTCAATCCTAGTTGTAGGACATGTTCTTCCTCCTTTGTAATTTGTTTGTTTGACAAATTAACGATGATTGTGTTAGTTAAGTCTTGTAAAATTGGCGTTGTGTGCACACCTCCCAAGGCTGTACCTTGAAGCAGACTTTCTTTTGGGGTTGGCCTTTCTCTAAAAAAGAATTTTGACGTCCTTGGTTCCTATTTGAAGGTCCTTCGCCAGAATCATAATCGTTTGTGGATTCTGAAGAGGATGTCTCAGAGAATATCTGGAATCTGGTCATCGACCGACCTTGGTACTCTGTGAGAGCCCGCCGTGACTCAGCTTTTGTGTAAAAGTCCTCTTTTAGGTACGGATATACTGACTCCAAGTTAAACGTTTTAATATCCTTCTAGAGCTTAGATGTTTTGAAGCTGATTGTATTGTCTTTGAAAGTTGTCAAATCTTTTCAATTTTTTCTAGCAAAGATTTGTCCTCACTGGTGGTATGATAGTCCTTTATAGCTTGGGTAAGTTCTTCCATGTTATTCAAGCAAAAATGTAACATATGTACTACTTACTCAGAAACCAACAAGAGTTCCAATTGTTTTTACAGATAGCGTCTTTAGTCTATCTTCCGGCCCCCGAGCCTGCATAGAAAACTTATCTCACTCGACAAGGTATTTTAAAATTAAAATTAACCTTGACAATCATGCATTACATGGAAGGTGTAGAGATCATTTTACTAATCAACACTCCCTTTATCCCTATAGAAACCAGTCCACGCCCTGAAGAGAATCCCATAAAAAATACTGGGAATCGAAACGCGTCGGCACTTAACAGTGCAGGGTCCCAGCTAATGGAATTAAGTTTGCCCTAGTAGATATGTTGTATAAATTCCTAACTACTGGGCACAATGGTTTCTTTCCCCTGTGTATAGCAGCATTGAATAGTTGGAAGACAATTTGAATGCCAAAGATTGTCCACTTGCTGCTTTTGTTCTTTGAACTGCGACTGGTGTTGTATCATATTCACTAATTGTTTGTTTGTTACAATGGTTTTGGCACGAAGTTGATTTCAATGCTTTTTCACTTCTTGTTATATAGTTTGTTTCCAAGTGCACTAATTGATGTGTATCCATGCTTGTCTTATGATATAAATTGGATCAAATTTGTTTAAACATAAGAATGACTTTGCAAATAAATGCATAAAGTCCATATCAATTCAGTCTATGGGCTCAAGTCCGTTTAATTGCTTTATCAGCACATGAATACGACGGTCAGGATAAACTCCTCTTTCACTTTCTAAAAGTGGCATTTTCTAACACACAATTTAAAAACCACCTTCACTAAAAGATGTGTTATTAAATTCTGAGCTGTTCCGAATTGAAAGTTACACTTGTAGACTGTCACAAGGCGGCTCCATTGATAGCCTATTGGAGAGCTAGTCCTTGCAATAGTGAAAAACGAAATTGGCAGTGTTTCACTATCAGGACATGTAATCCGCACCAGTACATGTCCTACCTTTCACATACACTACTGCCTGCCCATGGAGGTACCTTTGGCCTATCTAAGGGGTGGCTTATATGTAGTGAAAGGGAAGGTTAGGACCTGGCAAGCGGGTGCACTTGCCAGGTCACCATGGCAGTTTAAAACTGCACTCACAGACACTGCAATGGCAGGTCAGGGACAAGTTTACAGGGCTACTCATGTGGGCGGCACAACCAGTGCTGCAGGCTCACTAGTAACATTTGATTTACAGGCCCTAGGCAGACACAGTGCACTTTACTAGGGACTTACCAGTAAATCAAATATGCCAATCATAGAGAACCTATCAGAATTACAATTTACACAGGCAGTATCAGCAGTGGTAAAGTGCCCAGAGTACCTAAACCAGCAATACTAATCCCAGCATATCATCAAAATGGCAGGTGGTAGAGGGTGAGATTCTTGGAAAATGCACACAGGCCAATACTGTATTACTGGAGACAAGTTTGACCAAAACTATACAAATAATGTCACAGTAAAGAGTGCTAGAGATCACACTGAACTCTTAGTGCACTGAAGTTTGCATTCTAAATGAAGAAACTTCTGCAAAGCTTTATATATTTACTATAGCTTCAGGTGCATGCACGTTGCCCAATAACTCAGATGCATGTTCGTCTTTAAAGAATTGCCAAAATGATTGTACTTTTTGACTCCCAAATCTTGAACAGATGCCAAAAGAAGAAATAATTTGTTGTTTCCTGTCCATAATTGATGGCTAACCGATGAGTCTCTGGGGGAACCTTTCATTATTTTTCATGTGTTACAAGACTACATTTTGCTAAAGCCAGTGTCTGGGAGATGAAGTCTCTTGCCACTCTTCCCTTTGGACCTGTTTCAGGTGATCTGTTGATAGGTGGCATGCAGGGTGCGGTCTTGTGTGTGACTGCTTAGCTCTTAAAAACACAAAGGGACATATCTGTCTCATAACTGTTGAAATTCCCATTGTCCCCCAGGCCCAAGGTTTAACTTATATATTGCTTCAATAAGCAGCAAGATATTATGTGTGGAAATGTGTGCGTGGGCGCCATGATGAAGAAAAGATGTTTGTTCACAGATATCACTTCCCAGGCGGTAGAAGTAATGGGTGGAACTGTCAGCCATCTCTGTTGTCATGCCATAAATAGAACCACAGGGGAGTCCTCAAATTAAATGAGTGCTTATGGTGCAAATTTTAATTCCAGCCGTTCTAGTATTTAGAGCTGCATTAATGCCATGCAATTATGTTCCATGTTTTGGGATACTTCTGACGAAAGAGTATCTCAGAAGACAAACCATGTGACCAAGAACAGCGCCATCATGATACTCTATTGAGTGTGCATACCGCTACAACTATAATCTAATATCTTCTAATCTAATCCAATCTTAATTTTTCCAATCTAATCTAATTTGAAATAAAATAATCCAAGAAAAGAAGATTGAGTTCAAATGTAATTCCCCATTCTTCAGTTTCCAGCTATTTTTCTTGGAATGTTCCAGTAGACCTGCAACAAATAGTTCATGTTTTGGTAGAGGACAAGTCGTCAACACCCACAAAAATATGGAATAAAAACACATCAGCGTATGACACTGGAGCATCATCTCTGCAGACCTGTTTGTTGTTGATAGCTGGTGAGGAAACATCCAGGTTGCTCTTGGTTATTGATGGGAAAAGGTGAAACGAGCAGAAGGTAAGATGAAAGAAAATCCAACTTTTTGCTATTTCTCTTCATGGTACTGATGAAAAGTTGTAACTACCATCCGATTTACCCTCGAGAGGGAAAAGTGCAGGCAGCAACAGAGCACGCTTTCATTTAATTTAATTTAATTTGTTTTATCAAAGCCTTTCTCAAAAAACTTCTTGATCACTGCATTTTTTCACGTTTCAATCAGCAATTTCGTGGGAAACGTTTGCAGACATCCCAGTTTATGCATGCTCCTTTTGATTAACTGATGTCCTTCATAAGGTCTTGTGTTTGCTCACGACTAGGGGACATCACGCTCTAGAGGTAGTGTTCAGTTGTGGAATCTCCCTTAGCATGTCTTGTGGGGAACGTACCGAAAGGAATGCACCGTGAACTTCTCTGGTTGCAGGGTCGGATATAAAGGTTGCACGGGTAGACAAAGAACGCATATGTATGTATTGTGTTGTTTTGAATATCTCTTCTAACATTGCCAGGACGCTTCAGGGCTTTGTGGGGAAGGTTGGGGCAGGAAAGGCAACTTTAAGCATCAGGAATACGTATGTGTCCGAAGTCTGTGGGACATAAGAGTCCATCTAATCCACTATCTCTGTACAGAAGCTATAGGATGAACAGGGTATTGTCAAGAGTTGGAATGGTACACAGTGCCCTTTATCAACTTCCGTACAGAAGAGTAAAGGATGGTAGCTCCAGTGGGTGAAGACCTGTGAATATATGGCTAATCCCTTCAAATCTTTGTGCCTCACAGGGAGAAGCTGCAGTTTGCTATGGGAAGGCGAACAAAGGCACCGTCTGGAATGTGTGAACATGCTGGGAAGTTCTACATGTGAGCTGAGCACAGCATTATTTACTAAAAAGTAATAGATGAACTTAGAGTTTGGCGGGTGTGGGAGTTCTGCCATATTTGCATTGCATAAACATGTATATATTATATAAATAGGGTGGAAACGATACCCGCCAAGTTTTCAATCCACCACGAATGGACCCGGGCCGGGAAGGCAGAGCCGGACCCAGTAGGGGCCCGGGTTGAACGCCGGCCGGCGGCGGGGGGACCCTCCCCCTTTCCCCGCCCTCGCCACATGTAAATGCCCGGCTAAGCCGGGGAGGGGGCCAGGATTGGCCCACAAAGACAAAGAAGGCTCCCCTCCAATCAGGGGGCGAGCAGGTAAGCCAAAGGGGGGGTTAAGAAGGGGCCAACGGCCCTTTGGAACCACAAGTCACCCCCCCCCGTTGGCGAGGAGGTAGGACGAAAACATGGGCCCAATCGCACCTCAATGCAGTGGCATACTACTCAAAGATGGAGGGACAGGCAGATCCCACCAGGTCTTTCAAAAGCAGAATGGCAATGAAGGGATGGGGGCGGTTACAACAGCCAAACAAAGATAGGAGGCGACCCATCCATGTCAAAATACTAAGCAGGATGCTGGAGGCAACAGCAGAGGTGTGCTCCTCAAAACAGGAGGGAGAGCTTTTCCGAGCAGCATTCGCAGTAGCATTTTGGGGCTTACAGGGTCAGCGAGCTAGTAGCCCCATCAAGAAGTGACCCAGGCACAGAATGCATACACAGAAGGGACGTGGCGATAGAGGAAGGCCACATGGACATAATGCTAAGACGGTCCAAGACGGACCAAGCAGGCAAGGGCAGGAGGACCAGGATTCTCTGCACAACGGATGCGAACACCTGCGCAGTGTGCTTACTAAAGGAGCACCTAGGAGGGAGGGAGCTGAGCCAGGGGCCGCTTTTCAGACACAGGGACGGGTCCTTCCTCAGCCGCTTTCAATTCATAGCGGTGATGAGAAAAGTACTAGAGAAAATAGGCCTCCCCGCACGCGAATACGGCTCACACTCTTTCAGAATAGGGGCAGCCACGACAGTGGCTGGACTAGGACTGGGGGAAGGGCTGATCAAGGAGATAGGGCGCTGGGCATCCAGCGCATACAGGCGTTACATACGCCCCACGGTTTACTGAGCCCAATCTCTCCCACCCCATACAGGTCCAAGAGCGGCACGGAAGACGGTGTGGATAATGGGACATTCCTACGTAACGCGGGCGCAACAGTGGGCGGCAACCAGACGCAAATTCGGAGGCGTATGGCTGCGGGACACCACCATCGAGTGGTGGGGACGCACAGGGATGAAATGGGAGCAATTGCTACCCACGGCGCGGGAAGCACTGGAGCACGGTGGCAGACTGGACGCGGTAGTGATCCACCTGGGCGGGAACGACCTGGCAGCATTGGGAAGACGAGCGCTGCTAGAGAACATGCAGAGCAGTCTCACGGCGCTGGCACACCTGATCCGCCCAGCGGACCTGATATTTTCTGAAATCATAGCACGGGGGGCCTGGCGCGGGGCGGTGAGGCCGGGAGCAGTCGAAAAATCCAGAAGAAAGCTGAATATTACCATGGCCAGAATATGCAAGGCCCAGGGATGGGGGTTCGTGCGGCACGGGTTCATAAACCTAAGGTCCCCCGGGTATCACCTGGAAGACGGGGTACACCTCACGGGGGTGGGAATGGACATGTTCCTACTGAACATCGTGGGGGTACTGGAACAAATGGGTTGCAACTAGGACATGAGGAAGGGCAGCGGCAATTGGGGGGAGCACCCTCCGATCGGGTAACCGGAGGGAGCGTGGCGGATCAAACACAAGGAAGCTAGTAGGACTCAAGATCACTAGAGGATAGACGGGAGGCTCTCCCAGTGGCCTTGGGATGCCTCACGGCAGGGGTACTGAGGGAGCCAGGGGCGGCGTGCCGCCAGAGAAAGAATAGAGGTGACACTCCCGCAGGACCCTTGGGATGCCTTACGGCAGGGGTACAGAGGGAGAAGATGGTAGGGACTCAGCCTCAGGAAAGAGAGAGTAAACGCTCAGGCAAGGTCCTTGGGATGCCAAACGGCAGGGACCTCCGGGAGAAGGGAGAGCCCACCAAAGGCCCAGGGAGAGCGGGACGGCACTTGCAGCCCGGGCAGGTCCCAACGGACACCCTCCAAATCGGTAGCAAGTTGAAGCCTAGACCCGCGACGTGAAACCCCGAGAAAGGTGCCCCTCCCTCCTCTCCCAGAAAGTCGAGGAGGCTGGAAGTCCAGATCAAAAAGAAATTGAGGAAAGCTAAACAAGGACATAGAGGCTTATGACCATGGACGTTGAAATATAAAATTGTATGTAACAAAAATTTGTGGTATTGGAAATAAACTGCGACCTTTTCAGGCACCAAAGAAGTGGTCAGTGGTGATTGTAAGGGAAAGTGCGCAGTTGGCGGTAGCAAGCGGGGGGCGGACAGGAGGGGGGGGGACTCGCCGCCTGGAAGGGGTTTGGAACCGGGCCGGGAAGGCAGAGCCGGACCCAGTAGGGGCCCGGGTTGAACGCCGGCCGGCGGCAGGGGGACCCTCCCCCTTTCCCCGCCCTAGCCACATGTAAATGCCCGGCTAAGCCGGGGAGGGGCCAGGATTGGCCCACAAAGACAAGAAGGCTCCCCCAATCAGGGGGCGAGCAGGTAAGCCAAAGGGGGTTAAGAAGGGGCCAACGGCCCTTTGGAACCACAAGTCACCCCCCGTTGGCGAGGAGATAGGAGGAAAGAAACCCACCCACCCACACCTAGGAATACGGGCGTCGCAGCCGTAACAGGGAAAGGGTAGCGGATCAAACACAAGGAAGCTAGTAGGACTCAAGATCACTAGAGGATAGAGGGAGGCTCTCCCAGTTGCCTTGGGATGCCTCACGGCAGGGGTACTGAGGGAGCCAGGGGCGGCGTGCCGCCAGAGAAAGAATAGAGGCGACACTCCCGCAGGACCCTTGGGATGCCTTACGGCAGGGGTACAGAGGAGAAGATGGTAGGGACTCAGCCTCAGGAAAGAGAGAGTAAACGCTCAGGCAAGGTCCTTGGGATGCCAAACGGCAGGGACCCCCGGGAGAAGGGAGGGCCCACCAAAAGGCCCAGGGCGAGCGGGACGGCACTTGCAGCCCGGGCAGGTCCCAACGGACACCCTCCAAATCGGTAGCAAGTTGAAGCCTAGACCCGCGACGTGAAACCCCGAGAAAGGTGCCCCTCCCTCCTCTCCCAGAAAGTCGAGGAGGCTGGAAGTCCAGATCAAAAAGAAATTGAGGAAAGCTAAACAAGGACATAAAGGGCTTATGACCATGGACGTTGAAATATAAAATTGTATGTAACAAAAATTTGTGGTATTGGAAATAAACTGCGACCTTTTCAGGCACCAAAGAAGTGGTCAGTGGTGATTGTAAGGGAAAGCGCGCAGTTGGCGGTAGCAAGCGGGGGGCGGACAGGAGGTGGGGGGACTCGCCGCCTGGAAGGGGTTTGACGTAATGAGAATGCCAAGTATGCCAAGCTCCCCCTCAAAGTTGAATGTCAATCGATGAAGTGTATTGAAAGCCCTTGATTGTCAAGGAAGCATACGTGAACATACACCAAGTGTACCGAAGGTGAAAGCAACCTGAGAACTAGACTTCATTTGGGAAAGGTAGGATTTAGGCTCAACTAGAATTGGCAAAAATGAAACCATATGAGTAGCCAGACATTGAGTTGTGCTCAAAATGTAAACAATTATTGACAAAGTCAATAGGGCTGGGCGAATGCGTGATATTGTTGTATGTTTTGTCAAGTATTCAACATCTAAACTATGTTATCATATAATATGACTAAGCAATAGCATCCCATCTGCAAAACAGTCTCAGGGGCAGATTTACGAGCCCCCTGCGCCACCAGTACGTCACTTTTCGTGACGTACTGGTGGCGCAGGGGGCTGCTCCATATTTACAAGGAGAGGAAAAGCCACCCTGCGTGACTTTTCCTCTCCTTGTAAATACGGCCCCTTCACACGCAGCACTTTGCGGTGAAGGGGCGTTCCATGGGTGTTGCTGTGGGTGTTCCCACGCAACACTCATGGAACAAGACACATCTCCAGAATTACGAGAAATCGTAACTCTGGAGATGCGTCTGAGCTACGCCACCCTAGAGGTGGCGTAGCGAAGCGCAACGAGGAGAAATGTTTTCATTTCTCCTCGTTTTCCTCTTTCAATGCGTGCTGCATTCTACAGCACGCATTGAAAGAGGAAAATGCTGTAGTGATTGTTTTTGTGCAGGAAGGTGCCCCTTCCTGCACAAAACAATCTCCCACGCACGCAGGCATCCTTGCACCATGGTGCAAGGGTGCCTGCGCCGGCGCATGGCTGCAGTTTGTGCGCCAGCGCAGGGGGAAGCACAGAGATGCAACATATTCTTGTAAATATGTCGCATCCCTGTGCTTTCCAAACTAACGCAGAGCGGCGCAGCAAAGCAACTTGCTGCACCGCGCTGCGTTAGTTTAACGTAAATCTGCCCCTCAGTGTCTAAAAAAGACACAGGAAGTGTATTAAAAAGTCACCAAGAGATTAAGCAAATGGCTCAAAATATAAATATGTTGATGCCCCAGAGGTTCAACGATATACTTAAGATGCCTCCTTTTCCTGAATAGCATGACTTCCCATTCCTTGCAGGCTAAGCTAAACCCCACATTCGAAAATATGGTCCTGCTAGCTTATACTGTTGTCACCTTTGAATGAATGAATGGATGAAATTGGCATTAGTAAAGAAAATCACCACTTCAAGAGGCATTTCTGTGCTAAAACAATGAAACAAAGGAAAAGCCTGCCCCTCCAGAAAATAAACACTTACGATTGAGGGAACAGCCTTGTTTTCAGAAGCTTTCTGAAAGTAGCGAGGTTGGCATCTTGCTTTAAAGTGAGCAGAAGACTGTTCTATGCATTTCTCATTTCTATGCATTTGGCCCGAGAACAGATATAGATCTTCCCCCACTTGTTTGTAACCTTAACTTTGGGATTATTGCAGGCAGATCTCAGCATTCTTGGTAGAAGGTACGCAACAAGATGATATTTGTGACCAATTTGATAATATGCCCTGTACACAATAGTAAAAGCTTTGAAAAGAGTCTATGGAATTTTGATGATGGAGCTGAAGTACTAGTCTTGCCAGGATCGGAGAGTTAGGCAAACCCAAGAGGAGATTATTGCAATATTGCAATAGTCATGCCTTGAGGTGATCAGGGCATGAACAACCAACTTCCTTGCTGAAAGAGTTAGAAAGTCAGTAAACTTTTTTTAGAGACTTAGGGCCATATTTACAAGGTTTTAACACCGATATAGCATACTTTTTTGACGGTATAGTGTTTTTTTAAATTGCCAAATTTACAACGTGTCGCAAAGCTGGCTTACTGAAAATGATATGCAAGGTAGGCATTCACACAGTAAAACTTTGGAAAAACACACAAGCAATATTTATGAAGATTTCCTTGTACATCGCTAAAATAGAAAAACTGCTTCTAAGTCCCATTAGTGACAGTTTTTACCGGTAGGGATTACCTGCTCTTAAAATTGATGCTAACACACTTGTATAAAAGTGGAACACTCCCAATTCATCCTTGGCAAGCTCAACTACACCATGGATCTACTACTATTGCAGCTAGGAGCACCAAGGAGACCACCACCACCACAGAGGCAGCTCCAGAGAAGAGAGTGGATCTACGGTCAGAGGAACACGCTCATCCACCTCAGGCAAGAGGAGGTCATAGACCGTTACAGGCTCAAGAGGGCGTCTATTGTCCGCCTCCTGAACAAGATAGAGCCAAGGCTGCAGCCAACATCCCAGCACTGCACCAACATCCCTCCACAGACCAAGCTACTCGCTGTCCTCCACATCCTGGTGTCAGGGACTTTTCAACCTACCACCCCCAGAGTCTTTGAGGAATGGAGCACAGTCTGACTTCTTTAGCTAATGTTGTTATGTTGGGTGGTACTTAGTTTGCTGCCTCGTGACCTATGGCAATCACTACATTTGCTTGCCACCCAAATAAGGTGTTTTCACTGGTTACCATGTTTGGACATGATACTTGTTAATAGACAGTTTTTTCCATACACTTTGAGGGCACGTTACCAGTTAAACATTGTTGTGGCCTTCTTGATTCAGCACTCAATGTATATCAGACATTGTGTTGTGACATCTCACTGCCTATCTAGGTCTGCAGATACCAAAGTTTCAAATTTACTCTGAATTTTATGTAGTGGCTACATAGATTAGACATTGATGACAAGTGTCCTGTTTTATGATGACAAACAACACACATCCTACAATTGAAGGTGTATTTGTTTACATGTGCAAAGCACACTTGGTTACACTGGGCCAGTTCATTTGACAACAACCCCAAAGGATGTATATAGCCAGTGGATGTCCAGACAGAGTGCCTCTGGGGAAGATGTCAAGAGACATGCAGAGGAATGGAAAATATCAGTCAGGAGGATGATTGCAGTGGCATTGGTGAGGAACAGCCACATTGGCAGTCCACAAATGTCCAAGGTGAACATTGCACAGTCAAGATGAGGACATTGATAGATGATGTTCCCAGGCATGATGGTAAGCACAGGGCTAAGCAGAAACTGGACATTTGACACAGATGAATGCTACTGCAGACTTTTTCTTTGCAAAGATGTACCTGCAACATCTTCCTCCTCTGATGTGTGTGGTGTCTCCCGCGAGGGTGGTGTGGTACATGCGGCAGGCGGAGGAGACATAGACACAGACACATTAGGGGTAGAAGATGTGGATGCCGTGGCTGCAGCAGTATTCATCTGTGCCAGCATATGAGGCATCACTGCAGCGAGGAGGATCTCCTGGTCTTGCAACACAGCAGCAACGTCATGTTGGTACACAGCCATGGCAGCAATGTGGGAGTCATGCTTTCGCTCCATGTTCTCCAAGACTTTGCGGATTGCCCCCTGCTCTTTGGCCACATTGCTGGTGCCATTTTGGCAGGGCAGTTGTTGATGCCTCTGCCTCATGACACCAGCAATGTCAGCCAGGGACTGCTGGAGACCACAGAGCGGAGAGTAGGTGCGTCTGGTGGCAACAGAGTTGTCGCTATTGGGACTGAGGCACCCACAGACCCCCTCTCCTGTGGCTGCCAGGGTCTCCACCTTCGCCCGCACCTGGTCTGCCAACTCCCACTGGACTCCTACCGCACTCCATTGGAAAGTGATCTGTGGGTCCTCGGAGTCCAGGGTTGTAGCTGTGGTGGTAGGTGGTTGGTTGTTTGACGGAGTATGTGGCGATGCCATGACGCTGATGACCCTCCCCAGGTCCATAGTTGGTGTTCCTATATAGTCCAGGAGCTCTTGGAGTGTGTCATGGTCGATGGTTGGAAGGTTTTCCTCACCATCACCATCACAGTTGATGTCTGGGACAGGGTGCTGAGCAGGAGGTAAGGTTTCATCCTCTGCAATAGAAAGGGAAAATACTATTGCTGCTGTCTGTTACATGTTGTTAAGCACTTGACAATCAAAGTGCACGATACTTCCCATTCTCGTGTGATACATGGTACTGCTGTGGATGGCATTTTACACTGTCCATGAATGTTACATGTCAGGAGTTCAGGATTTCGATATTAGCACTGTGTGCCAACACTAAGGGGCCGATTCCGATCTCGGTCGGAGGCGCACCCAATACCATTCGGTCGGGAAAAAAGCCATCCGAATGCCTGTTTCCCGACCGATCCGTACATCATACCGAACGAGTAAGTACGATGCGCACAACAGCACAGAATCCGGCCGAGTCGTACTCACCCAATCCAGGTCCTGTTCTCCGACCGAGGCGAATCCGGAAACGCAGAATCGAGTCGCACGGAAGGGAAAATGCAGCCCCGTCCGGCCGGAGAAGTACGATGTGCTTTCCGTACGCGCCGAACCCGTCGCTACGCACGGCACGTCAAAGCATCCGGGAGAGGCGCACATAAGCTCCGATTCGCGCCACAACACGATCCACGGCTACGAGGCGAACACGCCAGCGACGAGGACGACGCGAAGCAACGAGAAAAACGAACGACACGAACCAACCATGAATCCCTTCGTCCCGATCCTACCAATATTCTACATTTACTACCGGAACAGGCACGGACGCGTACGGCGCAGAAGGTAAGTCAGACACCAACCACAAAACACATACAACACGTACACGACACATCACACACACACAGAGGGATGCAGAATTTACTTACACCTGCAACAGCAGCACCATAGGGGCGGGATGCCCATCACCAATGCCACATATGCACACAGGGGCCTGGATGCGCACCACCACCACCACCCCTACCCAGGGGGGGCCGGATGCCAACCACTACTACCACCCTTAGCCAGGGGGGTGCCAGATGCCCACCACCACTACCACCCTTACCCAGGTGGGGCTGGATGCCTACCACTACTACCACCCTTAGCCAGGGGGACTGGATGCCTACCACTACTACCACCCTTACCCAGGGGGGCTGGATGCCTACCACTACTATCACCCTAAGCCAGGGGGCTGGATGCCCACCACTACTACCACCCTTACCCAGGGGGCTGGATGCCTGCCACCACTACCACCCTTAGCCAGGGGGGCTGGATGCCTACCACAACTACCACCCTTACCCAGGGGGCTGGATGCCTACCACAACTACCACCCTTACCCAGGGGGCTGGATGCCTACCACTACTACCACCCTTAGCCATGGGGGTGCCAGATGCCCACCACTACTACCACCCTTAGCCAGGGGGCTGGATGCCTACCACTACTACCACCCTTACCCAGGGGGCTTGATGCCTACCACTACTATCACCCTAAGCCAGGGGGCTGGATGCCCACCACTACTACCACCCTTACCCAGGGGGCTGGATGCCTACCACTACTACCACCCTTAGCCATGGGGGTGCCAGATGCCTACCACTACTACCACCCTTACCCAGGGGGCTGGATGCCTACCACTACTACCACCCTTAGCCAGGGGGTGCCAGATGCCCACCACCACTACCACCTTTACCCAGGGGTGCTGGATGCCTACCACTACTATCACCCTAAGCCAGGGGGGCTGGATGCCTACCACTACTACCACCCTTAGCCATGGGGGTGCCAGATGCCCACCACTACTATCACCCTAAGCCAGGGGGCTGGATGCCTACCACTACTACCACCCTTAGCCATGGGGGTGCCAGATGCCCACCACTACTATCACCCTAAGCCAGGGGGCTGGATGCCTACCACTACTACCACCCTTACCCAGGGGGCTGGATGCCCACCACTACTACCACCCTTAGCCAGGGGGCTGGATGCCTACCACTACTACCACCCTTACCCAGGGGGGCTGGATGCCCACCACTACTACCACCCTTAGCCAGGGGGCTGGATGCCTACCACTACTACCACCCTTACCCAGGGGGCTGGATGCCTACCACTACTATCACCCTAAGCCAGGGGGCTGGATGCCCACCACTACTACCACCCTTACCCAGGGGGGCTGGATGCCTACCACTACTACCACCCTTAGCCATGGGGGTGCCAGATGCCTACCACTACTAACACCCTTACCCAGGGGGCTGGATGCCTACCACTACTACCACCCTTAGCCAGGGGGTGCCAGATGCCCACCACCACTACCACCCTTACCCAGGGGTGCTGGATGCCTACCACTACTATCACCCTAAGCCAGGGGGCTGGATGCCTACCACTACTACCACCCTTAGCCATGGGGGTGCCAGATGACCACCACTACTATCACCCTAAGCCAGGGGGCTGGATGCCTACCACTACTACCACCCTTAGCCATGGGGGTGCCAGATGCCCACCACTACTACCACCCTAAGCCAGGGGGCTGGATGCCTACCACTACTACCACCCTTACCCAGGGGGCTGGATGACTACCACTACTATCACCCTAAGCCAGGGGGGGCTGGATACCTGTCACTACTACCACCCTTACCCAGGGGGGGCTGGATGCCTACCACTACTATCACCCTAAGCCAGGGGGGCTGGATGCCCACCACTACTACCACCCTTACCCAGGGGGGCTGGATGCCTACCACTACTACCACCCTTAGCCATGGGGGTGCCAGATGCCTACCACTACTACCACCCTTACCCAGGGGGCTGGATGCCTACCACTACTACCACCCTTAGCCAGGGGGTGCCAGATGCCCACCACCACTACCACCCTTACCCAGGGGTGCTGGATGCCTACCACTACTATCACCCTAAGCCAGGGGGCTGGATGCCTACCACTACTACCACCCTTAGCCATGGGGGTGCCAGATGCCCACCACTACTATCACCCTAAGCCAGGGGGCTGGATGCCTACCACTACTACCACCCTTAGCCATGGGGGTGCCAGATGCCCACCACTACTACCACCCTAAGCCAGGGGGCTGGATGCCTACCACTACTACCACCCTTACCCAGGGGGCTGGATGCCCACCACTACTACCACCCTTAGCCAGGGGGCTGGATGCCTACCACTACTACCACCCTTACCCAGGGGGGCTGGATGCCCACCACTACTACCACCCTTAGCCAGGGGGGCTGGATGCCTACCACTACTACCACCCTTACCCAGGGGGCTGGATGCCTACCACTACTATCACCCTAAGCCAGGGGGCTGGATGCCCACCACTACTACCACCCTTACCCAGGGGGCTGGCTGCCTACCACTACTACCACCCTTAGCCATGGGGGTGCCAGATGCCTACCACTACTAACACCCTTACCCAGGGGGGGCTGGATGCCTACCACTACTACCACCCTTAGCCAGGGGGGTGCCAGATGCCCACCACCACTACCACCCTTACCCAGGGGTGCTGGATGCCTACCACTACTATCACCCTAAGCCAGGGGGCTGGATGCCTACCACTACTACCACCCTTAGCCATGGGGGTGCCAGATGCCCACCACTACTATCACCCTAAGCCAGGGGGCTGGATGCCTACCACTACTACCACCCTTAGCCATGGGGGTGCCAGATGCCCACCACTACTACCACCCTAAGCCAGGGGGGCTGGATGCCTACCACTACTACCACCCTTACCCAGGGGGGGCTGGATGCCTACCACTACTATCACCCTAAGCCAGGGGGGGCTGGATGCCTGTCACTACTACCACCTCTACCCATGGGGGGCTGGATGCCTACCACTACTACCACCCTTAGCCAGGGGTGGCTGGATGCCTACCACTACTACCACCCTTACCCAGGGGGGCTGGATGCCTACCACTACTATCACCCTAAGCCAGGGGGGGCTGGATGCCTGTCACTACTACCACCTCTACCCATGGGGGGCTGGATGCCTACCACCAACACCACCCCCATTCATAGGATGGACAATGCATGACACAACCAGCACACCACAACCTAGGGAATGCAAGAAAAAGACATCCCCCCAACACCATGACAAGCGTGTGTAGACTGTGTCAAATGCCTACAACACTGAACAATACTTTGAACATACAATGTGACCCCCTATCACATGTGCCACACATATATGTGTGTGGCCCCCACAATGCAAGCAGGCCATGACCATTGTGGCAATGGGGTCCAAACCCCCATCATCACAGAGACCAAAATGTAAGTGTGGGGTCCATAGCTGAAGCACATTTTGAACATTGTGGCAATGGGGTCCAAACCCCCATCATCACAGTGACCAAAAGATAAGTGTGGGGTCCATAGCTGAAGCACATTTTGAACAGTGTGGCAATGGGGTCCAAACCCCCATCATCACAGTGACCAAAATGTAAGTGTGGGGTCCATATCTGAAGCACATTTTGAACATTGTGGCAATGGGGTCCAAACCCCCATCATCACAGTGACCAAAATGTAAGTGTGGGGTCCATAGCTGAAGCACATTTTGAACATTGTGGCAATGGGGTCCAAACCCCCATCATCACAGTGACCAAAAGGTAAGTGTGGGGTCCATAGCTGAAGCACATTTTGAACAGTGTGGCAATGGGGTCCAAACCCCCATCATCACAGTGACCAAAAGGTAAGTGTGGGGTCCATAGCTGAAGCACATTTTGAACAGTGTGGCAATGGGGTCCAAACCCCCATCATCACAGTGACCAAAATGTAAGTGTGGGGTCCATATCTGAAGCACATTTTGAACATTGTGGCAATGGGGTCCAAACCCCCATCATCACAGTGACCAAAATGTAAGTGTTGACAAAGAAAAAGCTGCAACTGCCAAACTGCATAGATGATTCCTGGTCACAGAACATAAAACACATCAGTGGCAAAGTAGTGCATGTGTCCCATTGCAACATAGATTGGGGGAGGCAAATACTGCAGTGCAAATAAGACATACCTTTGGCCATGTGCAGACAAACAACACCCATGGGGGCTGACACTGTTAACATTCATCAATGACACAATGACAGAAGAGACCATCAGAATGCAGACCCACATATTTGCACCAATGGGCACACAAATGCAGATACCCTGTGGAGACTGTAGATGTGAGGTGAACAGATACCATACCATGGCAGCAATGGGACACACAAACCATGATCATTGTGCTGACTGATGACCTAGGAGTCCCAGGGACAGCAGGGGAAACCCACCAAACTACATACAGCCAATGGCACACCTAAGATATGCCAATGCAGTGGTGCAGATGTACAAACACAAACAGGCAGACCCACACTGCACATCAAACACAACAGGTGAGGGGGTGCCAGTGTCCCCAGGCAACCACACAACACATGAGGAGGCCTGAATACCAATTATACAGATGTGCATACAGTGCCACACAAAGGTAACTCATGGATCCAAATACCCTATGTGGGCAATCAGGCATTGTCAGATGAGAGGGAGCACAAATCACACATGTCACACAGGCACGTAGGAACAGCAACTGACACAGCAAGACACAGACACACCACAGCACTACCCCCAGGGCCCCCACAATGTGGTGACCCTGGGCTGCATTACAATCCCACTGTGATGACAAAGCTAAATGTCGTTCACACTGTGAACCACAGTCATGTGTCCTGAGCAACAAACTACCATCACACCTACACAAGCACAAATTAATCAGCACGGCCAGTAAGCCAAGGCCAACATGGAGGCAGGGGTCTAGCCGGGCAACAACTCTCATCTGCACACACTCAACACCACACACCTCGACCTCCAACAATGTGCAGCAGTGAAGCACACATGCACTGGTGACATTGCACATGCACCCATGACAATTCCAGGGTGGTGGGTGGGAACCAAGGTGCAGAAACACATCACACATGGCCACTCAACAAGACTCCTGAATGTCTGACACACTGCACACTACGCTGTACATGGACATGACGGCAATACCACACCAACCAATGGGATCCCAGCCACAGTCACACACCAATGAAGAAGCCAAGGTCACCCACAAAGAACACACATAGACAACAACCAACATTGCAGCCCGGACCCTGAGGAGTGCCAGCAGTCACACACACAACGTGTCACAATCACTGAAAGATAACACAAACTGGAAATCACATGACAGGTGCAAACAACAAGTGCCAAGGGGAAACCTGACTGTGACCCATCTGCGTCTGCACACAAACTCAGCCCTGACAGCAAACACACCTATGGGTGACACCCTGATGACCAGTAATGTGCCATGCACCCACATCACAGAGAACCCAGGGAGAAGACTTTGGGGGAACATAGGTCAACTCAGCAAGCATCACAAACAGGTACAACACTAGGGATCACAGCATGCACATCTAAACGGAAGTGAACACACAGACATGCTCATACAACACACACCTTGGGCGCAGGCAATGTCACAGGAGTACACACTGCCATGAGGGGACTCCACTCCTGTGTGAGGAAAGCTGTGCCATATGTTGCCTCAGTAGGGCCCCATCATGTCAGCTGAGCACTTGGTCACACAATCAACAATTAGCACCAAATGAAGGCTCCCGTCACATCAGCCTGGTCATGGAAGTGCCAACGAAATCATCAGCACAGATCCAACACACTTGTATAGCAATGTTGCACTGTCAACACAGATGAGTCCTTCCCCATTGATGCCCAAACCTGCATGTCCAGTGGAGATGGCCACACGGTCAGGGAAGTAGACAAATTGAACAATGGCAGGCACAACAGATGTGCAGGGGTGGAAGCCACAGATGTGAAATTGCTAATGTAAGTAGGAAATCCCATTGCCAAATACTGAACACATGACACCCTCAGATGCTGCTATGGATGATATGGATACACCACAGGATAGGACACATTCCCCCTGGACCACATGTGTTCCTGCACAGTAACACTTCATTATCATGAGACCAAATATCACCATCACTGCAGCAAGGGCATGGTTAGCATCATCAACAACATGTACATCAGAAGCATAAGCACTAGAGAACAGAAAGTTGCTTTATTCAGCATATGTGTGTTTAAAAGTGAAAGTCCAGAAAAAACACAAAGGCCAATGGCCAGTCCATTGTCAAAGTCCAAACAGGGTGACAGTGGCAGATGTCACCCTACGCATGCCTGCACTGCACAAAACCAGGGACAATCCACTAGGAGGGGCAACCGGGGGGGCAGGCCAGGCACCGCAGGGACAGGATCAGGGCTCACCAGGAGGAGGCAGGGAAGGGGTGGTGGGTGCTGGAGAGCCACTGACAACTGCAGTGGAGGTGTCTGACATGGTGTGTGCCGACACAACTGGGGGGCATGACTCAGATGTTGTGGGTGCCGGCACGACTGCAGTGGACCCTGCAGATGGAGTGAACAGGTCTGCCACTGCAGTGCCCAAGTCAGACAGGGTGGTAGTGGACTCCACTGCAGTGCCTACCACCAGGGGAGGAGAATGGGGAACAGGCAAGGTGGGCTGGACAGAGGGGGAGGACACCCTCACCACATCAGTGGCACAGACAAGCGCAGCGGGGGTGTGGTGCCGGGAGAGCAAGTGGCAGGGGAGAAGGCCGGATCCTCTTGGGGATGGTATATCTGTGGGTGGGGGAACCTGGGTCAGGGTGTGGTGGGGGCACCTGTGGAGTGGGGGCCTGAGGGATGGAGGAAGGAGACCTGGTGCCTGAGCTGCAGGGCGGCGGCGGGGTCTTGCTCTTACGACTCCGGGGGGACTTGCGGGTGGGGGCCTCAGTCTGTCTGCGCCTGGGGGAGGGTGTCCGGGGGCGAGGGGCACTCTGCTCCGTGTGGGTGGGCTTCCTCTTCCCCCTGAATGCCGTATCAGCTGGATCGGAGGGGAAGAGGCCGAGGTCACTGAGGAAGAGCCGCTGGGTCTTTGGTGTTGCAGGTGAGGCAAGGGAGGGTGCTTTGGAGGGAGAGGCAACTGAGGACTGCGCAGTGCTCGTGGATGCGTGTGTGTGTTCCAGGGCCCCATCCCCTGTGAGTCTGGTTTCAGTCCCCTGACTGTGCGTGCGTGTGCGTTTTGTTTGTGGCGTGTGTGTCTGTGTGCTGGACGTGTGTGTGCTGGTGTGTGCCTGTGCCAGTGTGTGTGTGCTTGGGACGGGTAAGGTGCTGGGGAGTGTGGATGGAGCAGAGGCAGGAGGGGTGAGGGACTGTCTGAGGAGGGACACTGCTGCCGTCAGGGAGGAGTCCATGGACCTATTGCCCCTCTGTAGGTCAGACATGCCCGATGAGATGCCCTCCATGAACGACACCAGCTGAGTCAACAGAGCGGTGTGCGCATGGAGGACACTCAGCATGGCTGTCTGCCCTACATGGAGCTGGCGAAGGAGGTACACAGACTCCTCACTCAGGGCAGCAGGGGACACAGGGGCAGGGGGTGCGGTGCCTGGCCCAAAGGAGACACGCTCCCGAACATGGGAGCCTCCACGGACCTGGGGAATGGGAGCCGATGGGAGGGCGGTGGTGGTGCTGGTGGTGGCGGGGACAGCAACACTAGCTGGGGTGTGGTGGCTGCTGACACCCGCCTCCATAAGGGAGTCATCCTCCGAGCCGCTGTGGTCCTCAGCTGAGGTGGATGCTGCTGAGGACTCCTCGGTGTGGCTCCCCTCGCCCTCCGTGCCACTGGGTCCCTCCGACCACTCCTCGGCTGCTGACCCAGTCTGGCTCTCCGGCTCCTCCTGGTCCGTGGAGCTGTCCCCTTCCGTGGCCGTGGATGTATCTGCAAACAATGGGGAAACAGACAGACATCAGTCACCTGCACCAAACGCACACACCACTGTGAGCACAGCACATTACAGAGCAAGCCCTGGCATCATTAGTTGAACATTGCTAAAAGTGCCCTAACTGAACAGGAGAAGCCAATTGTCAGTCTGATGCCAACCATGGCACTCACATCCCACATGGCCTTGCACCCATCTGTCTGGTGTCTGTTCGATAGCAACACCCCAGTGTGGACACATACACCACCTACACAGTAGTTGGACAGTGCAGAGGACACGGTGTAGCATGTGGACATGCACACATCACAACTCTTGCCACTGAGTCAGTACAGGTTTCCGGATGAAAGGGATGCCCAGAGTCAAATAGGAAATGCATGTGATGCATACCAGCGACAGACACCATGATGCACCCATGTCCTGATAGCCATCGCCACAATGGTGTGCATGTAGCACATGTCACTCCCCTGCAGGATCACCAATAAGTAGACACATGCCATGGTGGAGGCATGACTGCTAAGTCATACATCACTGTCTCAGTGATGTATGACTTGGCAGCCAGACAACAACACTCTTCACTGTGTCACAATAGTAGGTCATGGGGAATGCAAGTCCTGGAGCTGCACAAGTGCACATGTACATCCCCCACACAACACATCATCTTAACCCTCATCTGTCCAGGTCATACCGATTGGACATATGGGAGACCTGTGACACTACCCTCTGAACCTGAGCCCCTCACAATCTGCTGTGAATGGGAAACAGCTGCCTGAACTTCACATTCGCATACCCCAGTCTGCACGGGCAGCTGATCAAACACCTATGTGACACACAAGTATCATCTCCTATGGTCACATCTCCAGTGGCATGCTGAGCCCCAACCGAGAAACACCCCAGCAGTCCTGGCAACAAATCCACAGCACACTGACACAGAGGCAGACACCTGAGGGGTCAAATCACTGCGCACAACGTGTCAGCTGATACACGGGAGTGGGAGTACAGGTGTATTGGATGGGCTGGAGTAGGCATGACTGTCCTGCCCCACATGAATGAGGGATGAGCCCTGGACAGTGGATAGCTGGCTAGGTATGTGTGACACACGTAATCTGCACACTCCTGGGGCCCAAACATTGTTCCCACCCGCTGCATGGGTGTGTGCCAGATACCCCAGGCACATGTGGTGGCTCAGCTCAGCAAGTGGACCGCATATCAAAGCAACACGCAGATTACATGTCCGAACACAGGCGTTGTGTGAACAATGGACCCACCCATGATGCCCACAACAGAGTCAGGGAAACAGATGCTGTCCCCCACCTTGAGTGAAGCAAACTGCAAGGACACAGTCCCAAGTGACACAATTCCCTGAATGTAAGGGCCTCACCTGGGTATCAGATGAGGAGTGGGCAGTGCACAATAGAGGGACATGGCTCCTGGACAACATGACTGCTGTACTGTGGCAGTTTAACCAGGCCAGAGGAGGGCACATAGCATGTAATACAGAGTTCACAGTGCAGTCTTTGACTCACCCCCTCCTTGCTGCTGTCTGGCCTTCAGCTGCCCATCCAGGTCTGGAAACACCACCGCCAGGATCTGGAGCATGTGGGGGTCAGGGTCCGTGTTCCGCCCCTCCTGCGAGGAGGCGACAGCTTCAGCTGGACCTGTGCAATCCTCCGGGTCCAGCCCCGAAGGTCCTGCCACCTCTTCTGGCAGTTGCGGATCCGGCGCTTGTAGACCCCCACGGACCGGACAGCCCGGACGATGTCCTTCCAGATCTCCTGCTTCCGATGGGCATTAACCTGTGAGGATGACAAAGTGAAAAGGCCATAACTACACATGCAACATATCCGTGCATGACACAGTTGTATATACATGTCTCAATCACAGGGGCACATGATGTACACAGGCAGTGCAACGCTGCCCATGGACAGTTTGCCAGAAGTCACTACATGGTATCATTGCATGGGAAGTAAAACCTTGTTCAAATGCACTGTCACTGCACCATACCTGTCCAGTGCATGTCACTACACACTATGGGGGGTGACAACTACTCAGTGAGCCTGCTAGACAGTGGCTTGCAGACTTTCAGCCTTGCTAGTCAGACAAAATGCACATTCAGAAAGGCAGTGCACAGAACACTCACCTGCTCCCCTGGTGTCCCATACAGCTTGCTGTACTGTGGAAGTAGGCTGTCCAGCAGGGCCTGGTTCTCCTCAAGGCTGAAGGCTGGGGCTCTCTCCACAGTACGTGCCATTGCAGGGTCCAGAGGGGGCAGAGACAGCAGCAGTGCAGTGGCAGATGTCGTCCTGGAGCATGTAGTGCAGGCAAGTGAGCTCTCAGGGGTACAGCCAGCAATATATATATGTGCTGCAGAGGCAGATACTGTCCCATGTGTCCAAAGTGATAGGTCCAAGTCGTTTGCATCTTCTGAATCTGGCCAATCCATGGAATAGCAGCACCAATACACGCCCACAGCATCCTTCAAATCTTCAACTTCATGACATACATGATTTTGCAACATTGTTGTGGGTGACCAACTGAATTTCCAGCAACCGACTCGTTCGAATTTCGAAAACGCATCCGTTGCCAGGCTAGGCCATTGACAATGGGTGCGCACCGATCGGTCCATTGCTGTTCAACGCGTACAGGGGTACAACGCGTACCCTCACACATTGAATGCAATGGGCCGGCCGGGCGCACCGATCGGTCCATTGCGGTACAATGCGTACAGGGGTACAAAGCGTACCCGCACATTTTGAATGCAATGGGCCGGCCGGGCGCACCGATCGGTCCATTGCGGTACAACGCGTACAGGGGTACAACGCGTACCCGCACATATTGAATGCAATGGGCCGGCCGGGCGCACCGATCGGTCCATTGCAGTACAACGCGTACAGGGGTACAACGCGTACCCGCACACATTGAATGCAATGGGCCGGCCGGGTGCACCGATCGGTCCATTGTGGTACAACGCGTACAGGGGTACAACGCGTACCCGCACACATTGAATGCAATGGGCCGGCCGGGTGCACCGATCGGTCCATTGCTGTTCAACGCGTACAGGGGTACAACGCGTACCCGCACACATTGAATGCAATGGGCCGGCCGGGTGCACCGATCGGTCCATTGCTGTTCAACGCGTACCCGCACACATTGAATGCAATGGGCCGGCCGGGCGCACCGATCGGTCCATTGCTGTTCAACGCGTACAGGGGTACAACGCGTACCCGCACACATTGAATTCAATGGGCCGGCCGGGTGCACCGATCGGTCCATTGCTGTTCAACGCGTACAGGGGTACAACGCGTACCCGCACACATTGAATGCAATGGGCCGGCCGGGTGCACCGATCGGTCCATTGCTCTTCAACGCATCCCTGTACAAGTGACTGGCATATGTCACCATGCCTGTCTCAGATGAACATATGCCAGCCACAGATAGCTCCCAGGGAGTGAGGGGCACACCTACAACACGACAGCCTGTCCAAACTGTATCATAAGGCATGTAAGGCTGCATTTCCTATTGTGTGTATGTTGGTGAACATGTTGTCCTGTGGGTGTCACCTGGGGGCAGCCACCCCCAGGCTGTGCACATGTTCATGGGGACAGGATCCTGTGTGTTACGTGTACATGACCACTGTGATGTGCAACTGTTCATATCTGTGCATGTGCCATGGTCACATTTCACAGTGGTGTATGTGTATGTCATGTCACATACCCCGTGAGTCCCATGTGGGATGGTATGTTTGAGCCAGGGTGTCCCAGTGGCACAATAGTGATGGTCCTCCACAGTCTGTGTGCATGTAGTGTTTACAATGTCTCTGATTTCATGTGCACAATGGGAGACAGTCTCCACATCCACGTTGTGTGTGCATGGACTTTGATGTTGTGCGTGTGTGTGTCACAGACGTCCATGTCTGTCCTGCAGTGGCAAGTGGGACCACTACCTGTGGGGGTCATGGTTGTTTTGCTGTGGTGTATACATGATACTCCATGTAATGCCAGTGTCCATGTGGCAATACAGGGTCCCTGGGAATGTACCTGTCGTTGAGCTGTGATGCCTGGGGCACATCTGTCCTCACATGTCACTGTGGGGGGTGATTGTGACATGGCAGCAGGAGATGGGAACTGTGACACAGCCTCATGATATCCAATGGGCCAACCTGGGACTTATTGATGCCACTTGTTGAACCGTGATGACAGATGTTGGCCATGTATGTACCATACATGTCCTTACGGAACTGCACACTTCATGTAGTTGTGCCTCATAATGATGTATGATGTGATATTGAGTGTGTTCAATGCCGCATATGTGGGGTGACTGACAATCTTGCTTTCTTCTCCTCTGCACTGCAGGGCTCCTGCTGTCCATAGACCATTCCCAGACCTGGCAACGATGGTGGAACGGGACAGCATCCGATGGTACCGCTTCACCAGGCAGCTGATTGAGGATTTGGCAGTGCAGTTGGCCCCACATTTGCAGCCTGGCCGGCCGTATCCTACAGCGCTGACCCCCAAGGTGAAGGTGATGGCAGCCCTACACTTCTTTGCCACCGGTACCTTCCAACATACTGTGGCGACTGCTGGTGGGATGTCACAGACCATGTTGAGCCGTGTGCTCCGCGATGTTTTGGAGGCAATGTTGCTATACCTGAACCGGTACATCTATTTCCCTAGACTGCAATGACTCACTGACGTGAAGAGTGACTTCTATGCCCTGGGGAGGATGCCGCATGTCATTGGCTCCATTGATGGGACACATGTGGCTTTGGTACCACCACAGGCCCAGGAGCAGGCCTACCGTAACCGCAAGCACTACCACTCGGTCAATGCACTGGTGGTGTGTCTTGCAGATATGACCATCACACACGTGTGTGCCCGTTTCCCTGGTTCAGCACACGATGCCTTTGTGATGAGGAGTAGTCGCATCCCCAGGATGATGGCACAGATGCAGAACCAGCGTGCCTGGCTTGTCGGTGTGTACTGACTTTGTGCCATTGTGTGTGATCTGATCTGTAGTATTCCGCCCACTTTTCCAAGTCAGCTAATGTGCACTTGTCTGTCCGTAGGTGACTCGGGATACCCCAACATGCCGTGGTTGCTGACACCCCTCAGGAACCCTGTGACACCAGCCCAGATGCGCTACAATGAGGCACATGGTCGGACCAGGAGAGTGATTGAGCGGACATTTGGTCTCCTGAAGAGCCGCTTCCGCTGCCTCGACAAGACAGGAGGGTCCCTCCCATATGCCCCAGCGAAGGTGTGCAAGATTATCATTGTCTGCTGCATGCTCCACAACCTGGCAGTGCGGAAGGAGTTGCCTCTCATCCAGGATGACAATGACCAACATCCGCCACGTGTGGAGGATCCTGGCCTGGACCACGATGCCAGTGATGATGATGATGATGATGAGGGTGATGTCCGCACACAGCTCATCACCAACTTCTTTAGCTGAATGTGAGTATCCTGAGGTGTCATGTCAATGATGTGAGTTGGCATGATATGTGTAGGTGGTGCTCTGGTGCTGTTGGAGTGTGTCCATGGGCTACTTGACTGGATGTGTGTAGCGATGTGTGCTTACAGGTGGTCTGTACTCCCCAACAGTGTTGACATGCTAACTTGGTTCTGGGTGGGTATCTTGTAACATGTATTGTGCATGAGTTTTGCTGTTCTGTCCTGTTCTCCATTGCTTTTGACTGTGTGTCATTTCTGTCCTTCACAGGGTACTTTCAGATTCGTTTGGTCAACTGTGTCCACCGACGACGTGATTGTACTTCCAGGGTGGTTGCTGTTGTGTCCCTACAGGTGATGTGCGCCACACCCATGGACTTCCTTCCTTCTACAGTTGTTGACTGTGTGCCCGCTGCCAGGTGGGATTACCTTGCATCTGTAGTGGTTACGACATGTTGCAACTGTGTAATAAACCTGTGCTTCACTTTGTGATGTGCGTTGTCTGTGGTCACACATTTGACTGCCATTTGCTTACTGCACCTGTGGGCTACTTGACTACAACTGGGAATAGGTGTGGTGTCTGTGCATTGCACCGTCTTCCCTGGCAACATCAGTGTAGGCAATGAGTCAGATGGCCTAGGTGTGTATGTGTTGTGTAGCCCTGGTGGTGTGTCTTCCTCATATGTGTCACGTTGCCTTTACTCACATGCCTGTGTTGTACTTGCTGTTGCAGTTCGCATACACAGTGTAATTTTGCAGTTCATCATCCCCATGACAGCACCCACGTTGGAATCACAACAGAGGCAAGTATGGTGTATTAGTGTGTTTATTGTGATACATTTGTGTGAATAGTGCATAGGATGGTTAGTGCTGTACATATATATTGCAATCATAAGTTCCTAGGTGAATTGAAAGTCCTGGTAGACAAAATCCCCAGTATCGGGGCCACAGTTGTCTGAGACATTGGTCCAACTTGTACTCCCCATGTCATGTGTGGGAGTTGTGTTGCCGTCAACAGGGTGAACAGTTTGTGCACAAAGGTGAACATCCAGAACAGGTTCAGGCTTCCTGGGGGTTGCACTTGGCCATCGGCCTCTCACTTGCCCCTCCTCGGACGACCCCTCTTCTTTGGGGGGGCCCCTCAAGTACAGGCTGCTGCGGTGCAGGGGACTCTCCGCCAGAGTCATCCTCCCTCCCTGTGGCAGTTGCAGTTTGTTCAGCACCAGATGTTGTTGGCACACAGGGAGGTGTGGACTGGTTGCTGTTCATCTGGCGGAGGCATTGTAATATGTCCCTGTGCACCGCCGTCATCTCTTGCAGTGCATCCCACTTGGACTCCACGCGGGACATGTGTGTTTCCAAGTGGTCATGATGGGCAGCCTGCTGCTGTTTCATGTCTCTGAGGAGCCCCACTACCTGGCTGAGATCTCCGGTGCTGGACTGGTACGCATCGGCTATGCGTACCAGTTGTGGGTCATCATGAACACCAGCAACCTCTGCAAGCAGCGACCTCTGTCTCCCACCCCTCCCACCACCCCTGCCGACATGTGCAGTGCGTGCAGTGGCACGCACAGATGACCCTGGTCCCCCTTGGGGGTTGGTGGTGGTGTCCATGGCCCCACATTGGTCCAGGGTCCCTGTGCTGGTGGTGCTCCTTGTTCTGTCCATGTCGGCAGGGATGGTATTTGTGGTGACAGTCGTTGGAGGGGTGGGTGCAGGGGGTGCAGCTGGTGGTCCTGCTGGTGCTGCAGCTGGTGGTCCTGCTGGTGCTGCATGTTGACTTGCACCGGAGGTGCCAGGTTGGTCTTCTTCGTCCGAGGAGGGCAGAGGCTGTACGACACCAGTGAGCTCAGTATCCTCTTGAGCCTGGGACTGGGACTCCTCAGCGTCTGCTGCTGTGTCCCCATCATCACCTGTTTTTGGGAGACACACACAATGTATGTAATGTTTCTGCAGGCATCAATGGTTGACACACCTGACAGTTGTGACTGTGCCTCTGGGTGCGGGCCTGTACATTGCATTGTCCTAAGTTGTCATAGTCAGGGGTTGATATTAGTGTAGCACATTGTCCTGCATTATTTGGGCATTTCTATGTATTTGTTGGGGTGTGAACATGGTCTGCATTGCTTGTATTTGGTTGACAGCCGGCCCTCCTTCCCACCCAGCCAGTCAGTTATCCCACCATGGACTGTGCTTGCATTGCAGGGAGTGAAAGTTGTCTTTCAGGATGTCAGTCAGTGGTGTCCTGCTGTTGGTTGTTGCACAGTTGCCAGCAGGGCCTTGTGCTCCCCACAGCAGTAGCCAGTGTCAGCCATCTTGTCAGTTGTTTTCCACTCCCTGTGATGTGAGCATGGTTCAGGGTGGTGTTGATGGGACAGTTGTGGGGGTGAGCTATGTCTGTGACTATGACTCCCAACATGCTATTGCCTCCACCCTACTTCCCAGCATTCCCATACTTACTTGCTTTTGTGGGGAGTTCAGTGTGTGTGGGTGTGAGAGCAATGGCAAGATGGCTGACAGTGGTGTCCTGCTGTTGGTTGGTGTGCAGTTCCCAGCATGCCCTTGTGCTCCCCACGACACAGCAACAGTGTCAGACATCTTTGATGGGCCTTTCCACTCTCTGTGGGATGTGCATGCGTGAGTGTGAGCTTGCTGGGCCATGTGGTGGGGGATGTAGAGCTGTGACTACGACTCCCATCATGCTATTGCCTCCACCCCCTTCCCAGCATGCCCATCCTTCCTTCCTTTTGACTCTGCTTCCCTGTGGGGTGGGCTGCCTGTGCTGACAGGATGGCTGGGAGTGTTGTCCTGGCAGTTGTTTGGCTAAAAGTCCAAAGAGTGTCCCTGTGCTTCACACAACATAACCCAGGGTGGAGGTTCTTTGTGGGATCTTGAGTTAGGATGTGAGGCATTGCATTCTCCCAGGTGGGTTATGTGGAGTATGTGTTGAGGGGGTGTGTGAGGGGAGGTGCTTGTGACTATGGTCAGTGCTGCAAGTCCTCCTTCCCACCCAGCCAGATATCCCACCATGGAACGTGCTTGCATTGCAGGGAGTGGAAGTTGTCTTTCAGGATGTCAGTCAGTGGTGTCCTGCTGTTTGTTGGTGCACAGTTGCCAGCAGGGCCTTGTGCTCCCCACAGCAGTAGCCAGTGTCAGCCATCTTGTCAGTTGTTTTCCACTCCCTGTGATGTGAGCATGGTTCAGGGTGGTGTTGATGGGACAGTTGTGGGGGTGAGCTATGTCTGTGACTATGACTCCCATCATGCTATTGCCTCCACCCCACTTCCCAGCATTCCCATACTTACTTGCTTTTGTGGGGAGTTCAGTGTGTGTGGGTGTGAGAGCAATGGCAAGATGGCTGACAGTGGTGTCCTGCTGTTGGTTGGTGTGCAGTTCCCAGCATGCCCTTGTGCTCCCCACGACACAGCAACAGTGTCAGACATCTTTGATGGGCCTTTCCACTCTCTGTGGGATGTGCATGCGTGAGTGTGAGCTTGCTGGGCCATGTGGTGGGGGATGTAGAGCTGTGCCTACGACTCCCATCATGCTATTGCCTCCACCCCCTTCCCAGCATGCCCATGCTTCCTTCCTTTTGACTCTGCTTCCCTGTGGGGTGGGCTGCCTGTGCTGACGGGATGGCTGGGAGTGTTGTCCTGGCAGTTGTTTGGCTAAAAGTCCCAAGAGTGTCCCTGTGCTTCACACAACATAACCCAGGGTGGAGGTTCTTTGTGGGATCTTGAGTTAGGATGTGAGGCATTGCATTCTCCCAGGTGGGTTATGTGGAGTATGTGTTGAGGGGTGTGTGAGGGGAGGTGCTTGTGACTATGGTCAGTGCTGCAAGTCCTCCTTCCCACCCAGCCAGATATCCCACCATGGAACGTGCTTGCATTGCAGAGAGTGCAAGTTGGCTTTCAGGATGTCAGGCAGTGGTGTTGTGCTGTTTGTTGGTGCACAGTTCCCAGCAGGGCCTTGTGCTCCCCACAGCAGTAGCCAGTGTCAGCCATCTTGTCAGTCCTTATCCACTCCCTGTGATGTGAGCATGGTTCAGGGTGGTGTTGATGGGCCAGTTGTGAGGCTGAGCAATATCTGTGCCTACTACTCCCATCATGCTATTGCCTCCACCCCCTTCCCAGCATGCCCATGCTTCCTTCCTTTTGACTCTGCTTCCCTGTGGGGTGTGCTGCCTGTGCTGACAGGATGGCTGGGAGTGTTGTCCTGGCATTTGTTTGGCTAAAAGTCCCAAGAGTGTCCCTGTGCTTCACACAACATAACCCAGGGTGGAGGTTCTTTGTGGGATCTTGAGTTAGGATGTGAGGCATTGCATTCTCCCAGGTGGGTTCTGTGGAGTTTGTGTTGAGGGGGTGTGTGAGGGGAGGTGCTTGTGACTATGGTCAGTGCTGCGAGTCCTCCTTCCCACCCAGCCAGATATCCCACCATGGAACGTGCTTCCATTGCAGGGAGTGGAAGTTGTCTCTCAGGATGTCAGTCAGTGGTGTCCTGCTGTTGGTTGTTGCACCGTTGCCAGCAGGGCCTTGTGCTCCCCACAGCAGTAGCCAGTGTCAGCCATCTTGTCAGTCCTTTTCCACTCCCTGTGATGTGCGCATGGTTCATGGTGGTGTTGATGGGACAGATGTGGGGGTGAGCAATATCTGTGACTACGACTCCCATGATGCTATTGGCTACACTGACTTGCCCAGCATACACAGAATTCCTTTCTTTCAGTGGTCTTCACTGTGTGTTGGTGTTGTAGTGGTGGCTACATGTCTGGATGTGTTTGTTAGTTATATTTGTGCCACTGCCTAGCTGTAGTTGTAGTTGTGTTTGTACATGTGATGACACGGTTAAATGTAACTTTGAGATGGCATGTGTTGTGTTTATCTGACTGACATACACATTTTGGGATGATTCTGTTCTGGTTGCTGTGTAATTGCTATGAGTGCATGGTTTGACTCTCCCCTTGACAGTGATGTGTGTGTGTATTGTGGCAGAATATTGTGTACATTTGTTGTGTACTCACCAGGCTCTGGGATGTTCTCTAGTCCATAGATGCTCACTGGCGGAAGGATGGCCCGCACCTTCTCCTCCCAGGGCCTGAGGTATACTGGCTTGGCAGGAGGGCCACTGCCGGTGTATTGGCTCAGGAGGTAGTCCTTCTTGAGCAGCTCCCGTACCCTCCTGCGCACGTCATACCACCTGTTCTGGATGTCAGTCTTTGTGCGCAGACATGGTGATTGTGCGTTCACCCTGTTGATGATCCTCTCCCACATCTTGGTTTTCTGGGAGATGGGTGTCTGTTGGACCAGTGTGCCAAACAGCTGTGGCTCTACCCTGAGGATCTCGTCTACCAGGACTTCCAATTCACAATCTAGGAACTTGTGATTCTTCTTTGGGGTCATGGTGATGGGTGGTGATGGTGAGTGATGTGTGTGTTGGTGTGCAGGTGAGGGTGTGTGAGTGTGTGTTTTGCTGGGTGTATGTGAGGTAGCTATTTGTTGGTGTGCTGATGGTGTGTGGCTTGTGTGAGGGATGAGCTGTGGGTGTGTGGTTGCTGTCTGTTGAGTGCTGGCAGTAGAATAGCATTTGCAAAGGATCATGGTTGGGATTTGTGTCCTTTATATGGGTGGAGTTGTGGGTGTGTCTTTGTTCTCTGTCCCCACCCCCCCAGTATTTATTGGCTTTGTAATTGCTTGTTTGGCCTTTTTTTGTGTATTTTTCCTTAGTACTTTCTGTGCATGTTGGAAACGTTCTTGTGACCGAGTCGGACCCTGCAGTTGTCTCGTACGGTCTTCTCCGTTTCGTTCACGCTGTGTTTGTGCAGTTTTCTATGCTGCGTACGCATTGATCGCGGTGTTTTGTGTTACTTCGGCTCGCAGTTTTGTATGTGTGTCGGTCGTATGGCTTGTCCTCCGTACGACTCGGTCGTGGTTTTCGCGCCTTGCATCGTACTTTGCGGTTTGGAGTTCGCGGGTACGTTTCGGTTGGATTTGTTCTGGGTGCGTGTCGGTCGGTTCGATTCTCATGTTTTTCCGGCCGGATTGCTGTTTTCCGTGCGGCTCGGTCGTTCGGCTTGGGTTCAGTACGTGTCGGTCGGATTTTGCACGCTTTGCATCGTACTTGGCGTGTCGGGCGCCACAGGTACGTGTCGGTCGGAATTAATTCTGAGTCGGTCAGTGCTTTTTCCGGCCCGAATCGGAATCGACCCCTAAGTGGCTACGGCCTATCCTAGTCGTCATATGGGAATCACTGACACCCATTATATTTCATCATGTGCAGAGTAGGAGTTATGCAGGGTATGAGACATCTTACGGATTTCTTCCAAACCCTTGTATGTGTGCATTGATCCCTCTGTGCGTTTAAGACAAAGCTTCAGACAACCAACTTACTGACCACATATTTATGTGACCATGATTTTGAGTGACTTATCCGGTACTTACTACACTTGCATCATTTGTGGCTATCCACAACAGCTATAATTTGCAAGCTGTTACAAGGTGACGTGTCAAGCAGCACCCCAGATGATGTTTTCTTTTTTTTTTCAGATGGTAAGAGTTCCCTACGGGGAGTCCTTTAGACAAGATTTTGATTAGACATGGTGCAGCAAGCACTTTATGTATGCAACCCAGCATATTTCCACAAAAACAGGACTGCCCCATACTAAGAAGGAAGGTGCCCTCTCCTTGTGTTTTCCCCTGCAGTGGCAATGATGACAACAGGCAAGCTGAAAGACAGGGAACTTTGAGGCATGGTTCAAGGATGGTTGCATTGGTGCACAGCTGACCTTTTTACAGCAGCCTAGGGGTGTGCACAGGGATGAGACATACTACAATGTATATATGGTACTTTCATGCATTTGTGAAAGGATGCTTGTTGACACAAACCAATCTGTATGTATTTGCAACCAGCCACGTTTGACATTACCAAGGGCCCACGTTTGACATATGTACATAGGTGTCATTCACCACCAAACCCAGGGCCATAAACACAATCACTTTTAGCGATGTTCTGGTGGATAAATCCCCTTCTGCCTTATTTGCAGCACAGCGTGAAGCCACTTAACTTTGACTAATGCCACCTTGTGAATGAGGCCCCTTCCCACCCCTCACTTACCATGAAAGGGACATGCAATGGATGTTTCAGTGAGCACTCCACCACAACAGACATGTACATTTTTGAATATCTCATATCTACAAGGCTGAGTCAGAACCAACAACTGAGGACAGGTAAACACTAGGGCCTTATTTACAAGCCCCTTGCACCGCCAGTATGTCACTTTTGCTCATATTAAAAGCGCACAAGGGGCTTGTAAATAATGGCCCTGTTCTTAGGTGAGCAAAATGTGGAAAAGACAAGGATCCCTTTAAATAATCAAGTCAAGTTTAAAATTCCTGTTGGGCTTCTTTATCAGAACTCAAGCATACCCCACACTTTTGTTTACATCTCATTCCATACATCACTTTCATCCCCAATAGCACCAAGGTTCAACACCACAGTTATATGTTTTTATAACAAGAATTATTCTCTTTTATACCTTTATTCATGTATCAAATCTCATCGGAGAACCAGTAAATAAATTATATATATTCAAAACCCAATAATACAGTATCATAGCCACATTACTTGAAATACAATAAAACATTTAAAAATCCATCACTGTGTACTCTTTTCTAGCAAAAGGGAGGAACAACATATTACAGCGCAAAATATCTCATTACACAAACAAAAATAGACATAGACAAGGGAAATAAAATAGACAGTCACATATATCTTTAACGTCACCAATCTTTCTTGATCATAGTTCGTATCACAGAGTATCATAAATCATTAATAATACTACTGTATTCTTCAATGTCTTCCAGATTTGGTGTTAACTATGCATCAACGTGTTTCAGTGGATACCCCGTGTTTAAGGACACCTACCTTCTTCAGCATAGAAAGATTTTTCCCATTGTCTAATTAAAAACAGATTCACTTTTCAATCTTGGTGCTACATGTGCAATTTAGTCACGCGCTCATGTATTTGCGTGTGATCCCAAATGAGGAGTGGAACTAGCGGGATGTCTTTCAGTTATCCGTAATGTGGAAACAGAGCAAATTCTTCATATACGGTATAATTCAAATAGTGTGTATCCTTGTTGTTTTCTTAATCTTATCTGGAGATGGGGCTCTTTTTTTTTTAAATGTAGCTGTTGTCCTCTCCTTACTTATATCCGTATAAAACCTTCCAGTTATCAGGACACGTCTGTCATCCTCCTCCTGGCCTCGTATTTAGATCCCTTTAAATAATGCTGTGTGTTGGGCCCAGCCAGAAGTGAAAATAAGAACTCCACCCACCCTGTTCAGCTTTCTGATCCAAGTAAAAAGCAGACAACATGCAGGTTCTGCTGAATGTTCCCAGTGTGAGCACATTGTTAATTCAGCATATTTAACTCTGCCTGAACAGTTCAATAATAAATGCCAGATCCTGGATCCACCTGGATTCCCCATACTTCCTCCACTGCTTGTTTATGAGAAACTCTTATCTGCAGAGCAGCAGCTGTAGATATATTGAGTCCAATGTACTCTGCAGGCCTAAGTCACAAAGACCCTGCAGTTGTGTGGGAATTTTCCGCACTGCAATTGCTCATTGCTGAAATCCCACTATTGCTGCGATGCTTCGCCATGACTGCGGAGGCTCTTTGTTAAACAGGGCCTGTATGTTTCTAGGTATCAGGACTCTCTCTAATACATGCATGATTGATTGCTTATGTGGTTTGAATATCCATGTTTATTGCATGCATGTGTATGCGCAACTAATGCATCACTCAGGTTGCCTCAACAGCAACTCTGGTTTGTGAAGCTGGAATCCTGCAATGTCTTCCACAATGCCGAAAGAACTAGGAAGAATGTGTGCTATGCTAAGCAGAAAAACATAAGTAGTGTATAACATAAAATGATGCCCCCTCCAGAATGTGATAAGGGATCCCCTGAGTCCCAAATATATCACAGATATTCATATGCCTTTGGCTGAATGGGAGCCCCTGAAGGCGTTTTCCATTTAAGTATTTTGTGGTGAGCCCTGGAGCATGCTACTGTATAGAGGCCCTCACTCATGGTGAGCACTGAAAGAAGCAACTAGTCTCTAGTGTATTTTAGTCTAATTCCATACAGTGTGTGTCTGTGGCAGCTGACTACACTTGTATCAAACACTTTGAGTTGGACTGGCATACATTAATCAAGACATTGACCTCCTCCAGCACTGCCAGATTCAAAGCTCTGAGGCGCAGACATACGAAGACCCCAGGTGGCTCACACACAATTAATTTAATACTGAAATAATCTGCAAAGTAATACACCTAAACTATCACAGATGGGACAGTCCTACCTATGATTTTCACATGTGGAGTACTGTGTCATGTTCATAATGTACAGAACCCTGACTTATTCCTCGGGTGCAGTCACAGGGACTTATTTACAAGCCCCTTTCGCCACTTTTGTGTCATTTTTAACATGGGAAAAGTGACGCAAAAGTGGCGCAAGGGGCTTGTAAATCTGCCCCACGGTGTTTAAGAGGCCTTCTACTGTTGCACTACTGCTTGCCTGCACACAAAAGCTTCCTGGAGCTCCAGTGTGCAGCATGGACGCTGGTGACTGGAGGGGAACTCTTAGCACTGTCACAAACTCGCCTCTGCCAATACAGACTTGCTGGAAAGTCTGTGAGGATTTGACAAAATGAGTATTTAATACTAAACACCCCAACTTACAAATTTTGTCCTTTGGAAATCTTAACAGTTTCCATTTTGGCCAATTGACCTTTGCCATCGTTTTCTGAAGGAGCAATAACTAAAAAAGAACACACAGGTTATGCATCATCAACTATAAAATACTTTATATTGAGTCAATATAGAGAGCTTGTGAGTAGTTTAAAGGGTTTTATTTTATAATTAAAGATAAGGGTTTCTCTGAGTCTTTATATATTAGTCAAATATCGATCAGGTTAAAGAATTGATAATAGAAAAACATAATTAGTGCAGATCATATTATAATAAATACACAGTGTGTTCCATTAAGTAAAGAATTCGGCACACATGATGTCAGTCAAAAACCCATGAAGAGTTAAAAAATAAAGGCAAGAGTGAGATTAGCATGAAGCTAATTAATCAATAATTGTTAACTGCTGAGTTTCCCATAAAGAGAAAATAAAGCACACATTATATATGCCTTGGGAAAACCAATTAGACAAAGAATAAACTTGGGTCATTAATAAATGTCACAGGAACACAAAGTCTGTCATTCTGCTCTGCAGGTCTGCCTCCCCCACTCCAGCTGAATCTGTTTTTCCTTCTAAAGGAATCTCTCTTTTTCCCTGCTCTCATCTGAATTAAAGTCTGCACTGCATCTCCTGTACTTTAAGGAAGTCTTCCCTATAGTTCCATTCCGTTCTGTTCTCAACTAAGGGAGTCTTCTCCCCTCTAGTACTAAAGCTCCTAATCTAGGAATGCATTTATAAGTCGATAAATATTGTATAAATATGGCATGTTTCTTCATCTCTTCCAATGGAAATCCAGCATTCTGCAAAAGCCACATCTTCCTGTCCACAAGTCATTTATCAGGTGTTGGATATCACTTTGTTCTTATTTAAAATTATATAATGTCCTAACCTTCTGCTAGAGAAATGTGTTATTCTAACTAAACACATTACAATAGCTGCAAATAAAACGTATTATTTAAGCAGGAAAATCATTAGAAACATATTGTGGCAATGCATTTTAAAATACGTGTGCTTTCTGTCTCTCTACACCAAATAAATTAGGCTTTAAGTCAGTTTATGAATAGAGCTCTGTTTAAGATAACATTCTACCAGCAACTAACACAATATCAACAAGAGCACTGAGGTAACATTCTGAGCGTCTCTATTTCACATCACAGGTCTACTATTATCTCCACGGTCAAATGAAACTTCTACCAAGCAAGCCTAAAACCATTAATTCTGTTTAGCTGTCACTGCTTTTGTACAATGTATTTTCAAATGTAGTTCATTTAATACAAACTATACACTACTACTGCATACATGTTAAAGTTAAAAACACATTCTAAAGTTAAAATCCCATTAACTATGAATAATATTGGCACATATTGTAACATTTTTAAAGAGCATGATCTAGATTCTAGTAGAAGAAACAGAGGGCTTTGAGGGCTACATTTATTGTTTACAGTCGACCAATGAACTTCTCACAGATGTTGAGAAATGGATTTATGCCTCTTTAGAAGAGCGACACTGCAATGGTTTAGATAATTAATATATTCCAAACAAGCTTTATTCGACAAGTCGTCATAAAAGCACTATACATAAAACATCCAATAAAACATAGTTAGAAATAAACCTGTTTGGTAAGTCCGTATACATACAGAAAGCTCAATATCTAAAATGACAATAATTCTTTTAAGTTCTAAGCTATAAAGGGCCAGGTTAGGGATGCTAGTCATGTTGGTTCCCATTTGTCGGATCACTCGGCCATCTCTCTACTTTTGGCTCCCCAAAATACGCTGCGCCAAAGGAGATGGACCTTTGATCGTACAATACTGGCTGATGAGGCGATGATGGAAGAACTGGGGGTGGAATCTCAATGGTTCTTTCAACATAACTTAGATAGTGCCCCAATAGGTACAGTATGGGATGCTTATAAGGCCTTTTTAAGAGGGAGGGTAACATCTATCCAGTCCTATAAAAACAAGCAACGGAGGGGAGAAATAGCTACCATTGAAGATCAGATCAAGCGGTTAGAACAAAAGATACAGGACAAAGAAATAGTACAGGATTCTGGGGCTGCTGCTATTGAGGCCCTTAAAGTGGAGTTAGCAGGCGTTTTGGAAGGTAGAGTGCAGGAGAGATGGCTAGTGAGCAGACTGGCCCATTTTAACTACGGAGAAGGTTGTGGCAAGCTACTTGCCTGGAAGATAAAAAACAATCAAGCAAAAACCTTCATAAAAGAACTAAAGTTGGAGGGGTCAGAGGGCCTAGCCAGGTCAAGGGAAGGTATAGAAGAGGCTCTGATCAATCATTTTGGGGAAGTATACTCCGAGAATTTAGTTACGCAGGGAGAGGAAGTGATAAAGTGGTTGGGTTAAGAAGTTCCCCACAAGCTGTCTGAACCCCAAAGGGAAGAAATGAATAGGTCAATTCTAGATTCTGAAATTAGAAATGTTATTAAAACCGGAAAAGCAAATAAGGCAGCAGGACCAGATGGTATCCCGGTAGAGGTATATAAAACACTGGAGAAATTTTTGGTCCCGGTAATGGTTAGATTATTTACTGAGATTTTTGAAGGGGGTAAGGAGATCCCTCAATCTTGGAATGGCGGCATTGTCACTCTGATCCTCAAGGTAGATAAACCACCTAACTGCTGCGACTCTTACAGGCCTATCTCGCTGCTTAATTCAGACTATAAGATCTTTACGAAGTTATTAGCAGATAGGCTGAGTGGAGTTCTGGACGTGTTGCTACATGAGGATCAGAAGGACTTTGTGCGGGGTAGGGGCATTAAAGAACTAACCTACAACTTAATTGGTGCTGCTGACATAGCAACCACTTTCAAAGTACCATCGGCAGTTATTACTGTAGATGCGACGAAGGCATTCGACCGGGTCAATTGGTCTTATCTGCAGGAAATTCTACAGCTTTCTAATTTGGGGGAAAACTTTTGCAGGGCAATAGCTCTTTTATATAAGAATCCTTTTGGTGAATGGAAACATTTCTAATAGTTTTAACATCTATAGGGGGCCAGGCAGGGGTTCCAGTTGTCCCCCCTACTTTTTAATCTGTATATTGAGCCACTAGCCGAAAAGATAAGGTGTCATGAGAGCATACATCCTTTTAGATTTCGGGAATGGGAGAAAAAAGTAGGGCTCTATGCAGATGATCTAATAGTGTATACCTCAGATCTTAACACAGCACTACCAACAGTATACGACCTGGCAGCACGGTTTGGGCGGCTCTCTGGTTATGAGATCAATGAAAACAAAACTGTTGTAATGAAGTGGAATATTAACTCGCAATTGAGCTGTGTAAAGGAAGAAATGAGGTACCTAGGAATCCAAATCGTGCAGAAAATAGAACAAATTCCCGAAATCAATTTCCAAAAGGTCAATAAGGCAGTAGGGAAACTCTTACTTAGCTGGTCCCACCTTCCTCTAACAATTTACGGTAGAGTTAACCTTGAAAAAATGGCAATCCTTCCTAAGTTTTCTTTTTTGTTTCAAAATATTCCAATGGCCTTTAAGGAAGTTTGGCTTAAAAAATCCCAATCCAAGGTAACAAGCTTCATCTGGGCGCCGAAAGGTACGAGAATTGCCTGGAAAAAGCTTAGACGGCAATATGATAAAGGGGGGCTACGACTCCTGGATCTGTCTTATTATGCTTGGGTGTTTTTATTAAAAGGAGGAAAATGTCTATTAAGCAAGCCAGATAGCTCTGACATTGGGAGAATGTTCAAAGCCATGTTATCGGATGTACAAGGGGGCGAGCAGGAGTTCATACACAAATATGGAGATCCACGCTATTTAAAAAAAAGTGAGGCTTAAGACTTTGCAAAGTTTTGCAATAACTTGGTATAAAATCAGGGGAGACTCTAATATAAACTACTACAGTGTATTGGCCCCTGTTTGGGATTCCCCGGGCTCTCCGGATTGGTCAAAAGACTGCCTGGCTCGTCCTTTGAAAGAAGCGGGGATAAAAACTTGGGGTCAACTGGTGGTTGATGGAGTACTGATTTCCTGGGAGGAGGCCCAGGAGATAGCGGATGGGCAATTGTCGAAATTTAAATCTCTTCAAATTAAAAGTTGGAGCCTCACGGATGGGCTAGGCGCAGGACAATCTAACATACTAGAATCTTTAATAAAATCTGAAGGATCCCGTGGAAAAGAGGTGGCAAGATGGTACTGGAGCCTAGTGGAGAGTTCGGATGGAGACTTTAACCTGCCAGCAACACTGTGGGATAAGAGCTTGCCGGGAGAGCAGTCTACAGACTTATGGCAAGTACCTTGTAACATGCTATACTCCACAGTACGTGCCGCAAATTTAAGGCGGAACCACCTCTTTTGTCTCCACAGGGTCTATTGGACGCCATATAAGCTGGCAAAATTTGTGAAAGGTGTCACGCCGAGGTGTCCCAAGTGTGGGGAAGAAAAAAACAATGATGAACATATGTTCTTGGATTGCCCGGTACTCCGAGAGTTTTGGCGGGATGTGAGTAATACGGTATCTTTAATACTTGGAGAACCGCTCCAGGTAAGCATATCCCTTGTCTTTTTGGGCTTCCGGTTAATTATGAAACTCTATCACAAAATACAAAAAAATAACTTTTACTTAATATTGCTTGCCCGCAGAGAAATTTGTAAGTACTGGATTAAAGCTATGCCCCCGAATAAAGCAGAATGGTTGGCTTCTATAAAATATATGGTTAAGATGGACAGAGCTTCAAAGCTTAAGCGTAATGAGTTCTGGCTCCCCTTTGAGAATTGGATAACCTTTTTGTAAATGTAAATATATAATTATAGTCCTATGATTAGGCCTTTATACCACTTTGCTTGATTACCCCGGTGGAGGCCTTAGAGAGGGTCTGGTCGATTGTAAGGCTTCCTATGGTCGGAGTACAAGAAGCAAGGTATAGAGTGACCCATCTTAGGTCTGATTACAAAAGGGCTCCGGACGGTGCTATTTCCAGGGAGACCCCGGAGTTTCATTTCTTATACCTTTTGTGGACCTGGGCTGATGAGGACAAAAAAAAAAGTATTTTAAGTTCTCGAGCAAAGGAACACAAGGAGAGTTATGCCTTGGATAATTCAACCTAAAGCTGAAAAAAAAACTGAAAATATTTGTGTGGATCTCTATGTCTATATCACTAGAGCAATAACTAACTGAATACAATTAATGCACATTTCATGAGGGTATGGCTTTCGATCTAATGGCCCGACCACCCTAAATATTTTGCTACTGCTAGCGGAATAGGAAATAACGTACTGGTGCATATGATTCTTTCCGCTTCCACGCTCTTTCTAGTGCCCAACAGCTTACATATGGGCCTCAACCATACCCGGCAGGGATCCACATAGGCTGGGCAAACGAATAACATGTGCGCAATTGATTCTGTGTGGGCCAAACAGTTAGGACACTTTTTGTCACATGTTTTGGACCACTTGGATGTACAGGATCTAATAGGCAAAGAACCCGCCCTCAGCTGGAAATACAATTTCCTATCAAATGGTTTAGATATTGTGTCCCAATATACTTCTAGACTGGGGATGTGTTTAAATTCCAGAAAGATCCCTGTGAGTGAAGATGATTCACTTGATCTCAAGGTATTATAAGAGACCATCTCCCAATATTTCTCTTTAAGGATCTTTTTTGAGGGAAAACAAGCAGTGGCTGGATCCTCCCAAAGCACTTGCATACCAATTTTACCCAGAACATCTCTAATTCCACAGAGCCAGCCAATCTTGTGGAAAGTATCAGATTTTATTACATCCAGAAGGCCTGCGGCATATGTCATCAGTTCTGGTGTTGTCCACAGCCTTCTCCAGTATAACACTGGACGTAACTTTACAACATCAGTTAAAGATGTTCTACCAAGGTCATATAATAAAGGACACAATGGCGTACTTTGAGGGAGATTAGTGATACTACGTAGGAACCTATTTTCTGATACGATGAGTTTGGACGTATTCTCGAACCCCCACAGTTCAACACCGTAGAGGGCAGAGCTAACTACCTTCATGTCATGAACTTGGAGCACTGGGCTAATTGGTTTAGTAAGAGACTTTTTGTGCTCCCGCAGGAGTGCTCCCGACAGTTGCCGGTGCGTGAGTGTAGCCAAATCAATTTGTTGGTTCCAATTTAGGTCACTCTGTATATTTACTCCCAAGTAAATAAACGATTTAACTTGTTCCAATGGACGATTGTTCATTAAAATATTAACTTTAAAAGCTCTATGTTGATTAAAAGTCATAGATTTCGTTTTCGACACATTGACTTCTAGGCCGCGTGCAGAGCAAAACTCTTCATTAATTACCAGGGCTCGCTGTAGCCCACTCGGAGTCTTTGAGATAATCAATGTGTCGTCCGCGAACATTAAAATAGGAATCTTTTCACCAGCTAAAATCGGGGCATCGATATTCGCAGCTGTCATACAGTCAACTATGACATTAATAAACAGTGAAAATAGAGTAGGTGCCATTACGCAACCCTGGCGCACCCCTCTCTCTATTGAAAATTTACCAGTAACCTTGCCCTGGGAGCCCCACCGAATTTTGGCGTAATTATCCTCGTGCAGTCTCATAATAAGTGTTAGGAGTTCTATAGGCAACCCCAAACCTTGCAATATCACCCACAGGCTGGAACGGGGAACAAGATCAAATGCTAACTTTAAGTCAACAAAGGCAGCATATAAGTTGCCTTTACCCAGAACCACCGTCTTCCAGTGTAATAGAATAAAACGAAACACCTGGTCGATGCTGCTGGTATATGCCCGGAAACCAGCCTGGAGGGGGAATAATATACTATACTCTTCTATCCACTCCTGGATCTTTTTAAGGATCAGCCTCACCAAAATCTTTTGTAGGGAATCTATCAAGCTAATTGGTCGATAGTTCCCCGGCAATGATTTGTCTCCTTTTTTGTATACGGGGATTATTTCGGGTCCTTTCCAGGACTCTGGTATTGGGGCGCCTTTAGCAACTGCGTTGACCAGTAGCAATATATATCTGCCCCATTTAGTTTTATTGTGTAAAAACATATCAGCAGGGACGCCATCTGGGCCTGGTGCTCTGCCACCCACCACTAACTCAAGAGCTAGCATAACATCATTGCTGTTAAATGCCTCTTCCACATAAAACACATGGCTGGGTACATCCAAATTTGACTCAGTTGGACTTTGGGCATATTGAGGTTTAAAATGCTTAACCCAGTTATCCTGCGAGACATGATTTTGAGGCTTTTCGGGTTGCCCTTCTTGGTCCCACTTTATGATGCTCCAAAATAGTTTACTATTTTTAAGAGTGCTAGCTTCTTTAAGTTCCTGCCATCTCTTCTCATCCCAGGAGTGTTTAGCTTTATTCATGACACTCTTGTACTCATGCCTAGCTGTACGAACTGCAACAGGCTCACCGACTTTGATTGCATTCCCAAGGGAAACTCTTGCCTGCCTACAGTCTTTATTGTACCACCGACAGCTCATGCTATCCATTCGTTTCTTTGCCTTGCAAGGCTTAACAAAGTGAGCTCTCAATTGTGCGAAGAAACTATCATGGAGCTGGATAATAGACTCCAATTCCACATTATAAGACAATCCATTTTCCAACTCGTAAAGGGCACTATCGACATCCTTGGAAATACCTTCCAGGGACTCCAGGTTTTCAACTATACTTGACCACTTGAGGTGCCTCTTATCGTTAGTAGGAACTACATCATAATAATGGAGTTCGAACTCCCTACGAGACAGTGGCTCTTGGCCCCAGCGTCCCAAGGTCACACACAAAGGATTGTGATCACTTTCCAGGCGATCCCTTATAATCATGTCCTCAAGAGCATGCCAATACTTCAAGCTCATAAGTATGTAGTCTATCCTGCTCTTACTATGCCCATTATTAAACATGTTTTCCCCCAGCCTATCCTGTGGAGTCCTTCCATTTACTGCCCTGAGCCCCTTTTCTAGGCAGATAGAATTAATCTGGATGGCCACCTCCGACCATTTTTTTATGGGAGCAAGCTCTAGTTTCGGGATTCCCCACTGGGCGTCTTCTTCTTCAGTGAGGTACCAATCTTGGGTTGCCAAGGGCTCAAAGGTTGAATTAAAATCGCCTGCAATGATAATTTGTTGTTTGAGGAGTGTACCTCAAGGAGATCGTCTAGGGACGCTAATACTTCAGACTTACACCCTCTTGTACCCCTCACGTAGATGTTATAGATATCAACATTCTCTTGCGGGCCCATTTTTATTCTTAGTGCCTGTATGTCATTACACTTTGTTGAGAGTTCCTTAACACCAATATCTAAATCTTGAGGAACCCATATAGTCAAGCCTCCTGATGGCCGGCCTTTTGCTCCTTTCACTGCTGAAATGTGATAGTTTAAAAAGCCTACACAATGTTGTGGTATCAGGAGCCATGTTTCTTGAAATAAGCAGATGTCATAGCAGTTAATAAAGGCTAACCAATCAGGGGATGTTAATTTTGAACTCAACCCTGCGATGTTCCATGATAGCAATGTACCCCTTTGCAGGGTAAGGCTGTTGTGCAATGGTTCCTTTGGGCTCTCTATGGAAACAGAATTACACTCACATAGGGTCGCTATTTGCACTGGTGACCTGACTAACGATTGAATAGGCTTTGAAAGGCCACTTTAATCTGCACAGATGGGTTTCGTTGCAATGTGGCTATTTCTAGGAACTAATGAGTCATCAAGACTCCCAAAATGTAATGCAATGTTCCCAAGCAGTCAATCATTGCATTCTAACATAGAACATCCCATCCGTCTAGCAGACAATTGCCCTAGACAATGACTAGGCCAGCTGCTGAACGGTACTTGCCTAAATTGGATAGACGAAGAGTCGGGGGAACAGGTTCGAAATTCTAAAGCGAATACGTTTTTGACCATATCCTCCCTCTGAAAGGTCAACTCAATACAATCATAGCGATGAGTGGGGGAGATGAGCCTACGTGCCCCAACAATATCTTCCCTAATCACAGAGCGACACCCCCTTACATGTCGTATCCAATGGATAGCCTTATTGGTCAGGGAGTCAGTATTTTCTATACCTTTTCCAGGATCTAGCTTCGGGACGTTCGCAATGTAAATTCTATGGGTATTATGTGCCGTATGCATGTCCTGTTCCCCCTCTTTATATAAGTGTCAGACTTTCTGAATGGAGGGTTGGGAACAATATCAGTATAGGCACTCCTATTACCTAGTGGATACCTCCTTGATATTTCTGAGTTATGGAGCCTATGAGTGCCTGGAATGGTCGGGGGAATGCTGTTAGTACTGGATTTCTCTGGCAGGGGCTTTTTCCGATTGACCAATTCGCTAAACAAAGGGGTGTCTTTGCACAAACTATCGTTAGTTAAAGGGGCAACTGATATTGCTTGTGGAGTAGTTTGGCTAGATGGAATAATGCTTATGGCCCTATTTTTTGCACATTCTAAACAAGAAGACTCCCCTTGTAACAAATGCCACACCATGGAAGTTAGGTTCTCAATCATTACTCTCATGGTCCCTACTTCTTCCTGGAGTGAATACATCATAGTGATCACATCTCGTGAGGCCGGTGTATGCATAACAACGGGTTCAATGGTACTGTCTAGAGGTGGTCCTATTGCCTGGATATTTTCCACCCCCTGCATGTTTGATAATGCTGCATATCTATTTGTGCAGATTACTACGGGATCAATGATTGGTGGATTTCTGTCAACTACTTCAGGGGAGCTGGGGTTGTTTACAGGAGATTCACCCCCCCCTCACTAGATTGTGTTGGCTCTCTCCCCTGTTAGTATTTGGGTCCTTTATTGTACTAGAAACATAGCAGGAACGGTGGGACAGCGGTTTGGGCCACCTCCCGTGGGTTGTACTATACTAGCGGGTGACTTATCCCTATCTAGATGCTGATTTGGCTCTGCTACAAGTAAATCCTTCCATTCCCCAATTAAAGTATCAATGCGATCCAACACACAGTTACTACCAGAATGTTTGATAACTTTCCTAGCCTTCTTCCCTTTGGATGGCCTACCTGCCTTGGTACCTTCTCCCCCACCTCCCCCACCTTCCATGGTCTTTCTTTTTCTCATATCAATTGGGTATATAGTAGCTCACAGCCAGATCTCGCAGAATTGCTCTCAATGCACTGCAAACAATCCTTGAATTCTTCACAGCGCACAGGTGAAAGATAGCACACCAGCAGTACCTCTGGATCCACAGTTAATCGTTCATGACAATCCAGCTCCCAGTGACAAACAAAATGGGGGTAGCCCTGCCCTGCCTCTTCATGGCAATGACGGGCAAGGACGGGCCCGCCCTTAGCCCGGGCTTTGCCCGGGCGCGTCCCGCGCCGTGGGGGGAGAGGCAGCGCTTTATGCGCAAGATGGACTGAGCGCCTCCCCCTCGTCAGCGGCAGCTGTTGATGGCGCTGTGCACCCTGGGCTCTTAGGTCTGCTATTAGGTTGGTTGGCAGCAAAACCTAAAGTGGATTAAGCAGCAGACTCACTCCGGGACTGTGGTCACAGCACTGGTCTCCTCGAAGTAGCCAAAGCGGCAAACAATTACAGCCCCGGCCAGCAGGTAGTGTAGCATGTGCTGAACAGCGCGTCCCGCGCCGCGGGGGAGAGGCAGTGCTTTATGCGCAAGATGGACTGAGCGCCTCCCCCTCGTCAGCGGTGGGTGTTGATGGCGCTGTGCACCCTGGGCTCTGAGGTCCGCTATTAGGTTGGTTGGCAGCAAAACCTGAAGTGGATTAAGCAGCAGACTCACTCCGGGACTGTGGGCACAGCAAGGGACTCCTCGAAGTCGGCAAAGCGGCAAACAATTACAGCCCCGGCCAGCAGGTAGTGTAGCATAATTTAAAGCTAGGCTGCCATCTTTTCAATGATTATTTTTTATGGATTTCAGTGGAGTTTTCTCAGTGTTTTCCAAACCTTTAAAATCAGTGCTTTCCATAGTTTATTCAGCAACCTAAACCCCAAAAAAGAAAAAAAAAAATTTTTTCCAGTATTTACAAAACATGTTTTTTTGCAGTGATTATTAAAAAGCACATATTTGAATTAAAGGAGAAGTAACAGGATACGTTGTGTTTTCCCATTGGCAGTGTAACCAGTGGACTTAGAAAGCATGTGTGTTTCACTCTCACTTATACTTACATCTCATTACCCTCTCCCACATCTCATTACCTGTCACACTGGCACTGTCAGGACTCTATCTGTTTTACCGAACCATTAATGGATTACAAAAGTAAGAGTGCTATTTTAAATATTTTAATAACTCCATTCCTGGATACAACAGGGGGTCATTCACTCACTCCTTTTGGAATATTATAACATTGTATTAGTGGTCAACCATGCCAACAGCATATCACTTTGTGAAATCGTGATACGTTAAATATGTGCACCACTGCTTTTCTGCACTGTTTGCCTTACTAAATTAAGGTGGAGCTGCTGTTGTGTGGACATTCATAGCTGCCAAGTGCCCCCAACGCAAATGTATCACTTTAAGTACATCCTGACCTTTTAACAGACATCACATTGTATTCTGGGTCTTGAAATATTGCTGTTAACATTGTAACTATGGACTCTAAAACCCCAGCAGTAAAGTGCAGTTGGGTAAAAAGCCAGGACTAGCTGAAGATATCACCCATAACGATGGTACACCATTTAGTTGGTATGTGGAAAGTCTTATGTCTTGTTTTCACCACTATCCTATGTACAGGGTGATACCCCTATCTTCACAGGTATCTGTCACTATGCCATGCATTAAATGTTTAAAGTCTGGGGGGCAGATTTACAAGCCCCTTGCGCCACTTTTGCGCCGCCGTTGCGTCACTTTTGTGACGCAGCGGCGACGTAAACCATGCGCCACGTTGCGCATTATTTACAACGTGACGCATCTAGGGAGATGCGTCACGTTGTAAGCCCTGCGCCACATGAAACCTCGTCAGGTTTCATGTGGGCGTTCCTCCGCAGGGTGGGCGTTCCGTCGAAGGAAAGCCTCGTAAAAGTGACGCAGTGAAATCTACAAGATTTCACTGAGTCACTTTCCGACTGCGCTGCGACGAATCCTTACGCCTGCTTCAAGCAGGCGTAGGAGTGGCGCACCACGTTAGGTATGGGCAGCCCACGAGCATTGCTGGAGTTGCGTCGCGCTTGCGACACGACTCCAGCAATGCGCCGCCCTTGCGCCACAGGATGCGACACGCATCGGCCTTTCCTTGCGCCACGGTGCGCCGCATTGTAAATGCGGCGCATCCGTGGTGGCGCAAGGAGAGAATTGCGTGTCGCAACTATTCTGGCGCATCCCTGCTGATTTGCAGGGATGCGCCAGAAGTTGTAAATCTGCCCCTGGGTCTTTGATTGGTAACCTGTTATCAATACAGACTTGTTAGAAAAGGGGACTGGTGTATCAAAGGGTTTTATCCATTCTGTGCATGTGGCTAGTTGTGTTAAGACCTGAATCAAAAAGGTAAACATACGTTTTGTGTAAGTTTACTATTTTTTGTTATTCACAAACTAAGGCGGTCATTACGACATCGTGACAAGTAATACCCCCCGCCATATTATGATGGAGGGGGGTATTACGGTGGACGCAAAGTGCATCCGCCGCTTTTCCGCCGGTCGGAAACCGTTCCGATTCCCGGCCCGGCGGACTTGGCCCCAATATGGCACCAGCATCCATATTATGATGGTTGATTTAAAGGCTGGCGGGGATTAGCTTTGGGGGCCGTTGCGGGCCCCCGGGGGGGTGCACTTGGGGGGTACCCATGGTACCCCCCTGCATGTCCATGCACAAGGTGGCAGGCACCGCGCGGTGCCTGCCACGTTGTGCATGGAAATGCACAACATGGCATTTCACCATTGCGGAGGGTGCTGCAGCCTGCAGCACCCGCCGCAATGTTAAAACGCCAGATGCGACCGCCGCGGTGGCGGTTGCATCATGATTAGGGTGGTGGGACCGCCGCATGTCTGGCGGCCGGTCCCGTTACCGCTAGGGTGGTGGCATCCTAATAGGCCCCTAAGAGTTAATTGTAAGTTTACAACTGTGGAAACTCCATAGTTGGGGCGGAGAACTCCATGCATAAAAAGCTGGGCCTCTGCAGTCATAAACTTACTATTAATTTTTAGTTTGTGAATAGCAAAAATATATTAAACTTACAAAAAGTGTACGTTTTCTTTTGTGAATCAGGCCATTGATTATATTGCCCAATAATATTATGAGTCAGCCATTTCATCAATCAGTGAAAGAATTAAACATTGCTAAAAGATAAAATATGATTTTGCTATTCCCTTGTTCTCTACAGTGTATAAAATAATTAGATCAGACCTAAAACATACTTCTGAATTCTGCATCATTAATCTAAGCACTCAGAACTGGAGGAAATTAAAGGGAGAAGAAAGAATATTTTGTGACAGATCTAAGTAGCAAAACCCAAGCAGAATAAACTCAGGTCTCTTAGCCTTAGGTTGGTCTTTCAGCAAACATTTTGCCTTCGTCCTCCTATTTTTGCTGATACTGTTTATGTTGGAGTTAGGATTCTGTGCACTTTACCACGGCTAACCAGTGCTAAAGTGATTGTGCTCTCTCCATTTAATATGGTAAAAATGGCTTGCACCCAATTGGCACATTTAATTTCAATCGGTCAATCAATCAGGGGTTTTTAAAGCACGCTACTCGCCTGTGAGGGTCCCAAAGCACTGGGGGGAGGGGGATGCAGCTCCGGATCAGTCGAAGACCCAGGTCTTGAGGCTCTTCCTGAAGGTGTGCAGAGTGGGGGAGTGTCTGATGTTGACTGGGAGCTTCCTCCAGGCCTTTGCCGCGAAGTAGGAGAAGGCTCTTCCAACTGCTCTGGTTCTGCGGATGCGTGGGGTCTCTGCCAGGGCGAGGTCGGCGGAGCGGAGGTTCCTTTTGGGTACGTGGAAGGAGACTCTTTCGCTGAGGTATTTGGGTCCGATGTTGTGGAGGGATTTGTAGGCGTGGGTGAGTAGCTTGAAGGTTACTCTCATCTCGATGGGGAGCCAGTGGAGGTCTCGTAGGTGCTGGGACATGTGCTCATGTCGTGGGGTTCCGAGGACGAGTCTGGCTGCGGTGTTCTGGATGGTTTGGAGCTTGTGTAGCAGGGATTTGTTGAATCCGGCATAGAGGGTGTTATCGTAGTCCAGTCTGCTGGTTATGAGTGCGTGGGTGATGTTCTTTCTGCATTCGGGCGGGATCCACTTGAAGGTCTTGTGGAGGATGCAGAGGGTGTTGAAGCAGGTGGAGGTGATGGCGTTGATCTGGTGGGTCATGGTGAGGGAGGAGTCTAGAATGATGCTGAGGTTTCAGGCATGGTCTGTCGGAGTGGGTGGGTTTCCGAGGGCGAAGGGCCACCTGGTGTTGTCCCAGGCGGTGGAGGAGGGTTCAAGGACCAGGACCTCTGTCTTCTCCGAGTTGAGCTTTAGGCAGCTGTTGCTCATCCAGGCCACGACGTCTTTCATTCCTTACTGGAAGCTGAGTCTGGTGTCTTCGGGGTTCTTCCTGAGGGAGAGGATGAGCTGGGTGTCATCAGCATAGGATACTATGTTGAGCCCATGCTGTCTAACGATGGTGGCAAGGGGGGCCATGTAGATGTTGAGGCTGAGCGAGGATCCTTGGGGTACTCCGCAGTTAATCTCTGTGGGTTCGGAGAGGAAGGGTGGGAGACTGATCCTTTGGGTTCTGCCAGCAAGAAAGGAGAGGATCCAGTCGAGGGCGGTTCCCCGTATGCCGGCGTCGTGGAGTCTGGCGGCGAGAGTGCGGTGGGAGACGGTGTCGAAGGCTGCGGAGAGGTCTAGTAGGATGAGGACCGAGGTGTGTCCCTGGTCGAATAGCAAGCAGATGTCATCGGTGGCAGTGAGGAGGGCGTTCTCGGTGCTGTGGTTGCTGCGGAATCTGGACTGGGAGGGGTCGAGGATGGCATTCTCTTTGATGAAGGTGGTCAGCTGGGCATGGACGAATCTCTCGGTGACTTTGGCTGTGAAGGGAAGGAGAGAGATGGGCCGGTAGTTTTTCAGGTCCATCGGGTCCGCCAAGGGTTTCTTGAGGAGGGGCTTGACCTCTGCCTGCTTCCAGTCGTCAGGGAAGATGCCGGATTCGAAGGAGGCGTTAATGGTCCTGCATAGTTTGGGTGCTATGGCGGCGGCAGCTCTGTGGTAGATGTGCGGCGGGCAGGGGCCGTTGGGGCTCCTGAGTGGGTGTTCATCATGGTCGTGGCGGTATCTTCAGTGGTAGCCGGTTTCCAGGTGGTGATGGTGGGCTGGTTGTCGATGGCAGCGAGGAGGGTGGTGTCTGGAGTCTGTTCACTGAAGTTGTCGTAGACGGCCTTGATTTTCAGGTGGAAGTAGGAACTGAGTTTGTTGCAGAGGTCCTGGGATAGTGTGACGTCCATGGCTTCGCTGGGGGTTTGGTGAACTGCTGTATGATGTTGAAGAGTTCCTTTGCGTTACAGGCGTTGGTGTGGACTTTGTTCCGGATAAAGGTCCTCTTGGTGGCTCTTATGCGCTGGTGGTATTCAGTCATGGCGTTCCTGTAGGTGTTCTGGTCTTCGTGGTTTTCCTGTTTCTCCAGAGTTTCTCGAGGCATCTGCAGGAGGTTGGTGGTGAACCAGGCAGCTTTCAGGGGGCGTTGTCTGACGGGGTGGCGGAGGGGTGCGAGCTTGTCTGCGCAGCTGGTGATCCAGCGGTGTAGTTCATTGGATGCAGAGTTGGCGTCGGTCGTGGCAGAGGGGGGGTCATGGCAGAGTGTGGTGTTGAGGTGTTCCTCTGTGACCTGGCTACAGTTCCTTTGTGGCGGGCTCGAGCAGGCTTGGGTGCAGTGGTAGTGTTGAAGGTGAAGTGTACACAATGGTGGTCTGTCCACAGGGGCTGCGAGGTGTGACTGAAGTGGATGTTTGTCCCTCCTGCGAAAATGGGGTGGAGGATGGGTCCGGCCTTGTGGGTGGGGGTAGTAACGAGCTGCTTTAGTCCGAGGTTGGCGAGGTTGTCCAGGAGGGTGGTGGAGTCGGGGTCGCTGCGGTAGTCGAGGTGGAGGTTCTGGTCTCCGATGAGAATGTAGTCCGTGGAGGCGATGGCGTGGGGTGCGACAAGGTCGGTAATGGTGGTGGCGGAAGAGGCGCGAGGCCCAGGGGGTCTGTAGGCGAGGGACCCGCGCAGCATGGTTCTGGGGCTGGTCTGGATCTTGAAGTGGAGGTGCTCTGTGTTGGAGAGGGGGTCGCTCGTGCTGGAGGTGGAGAGTCGGAGGGAGCTCTTGTGCGTGATGGTGAGTCCTCCTCCTGGGCGGTCCTTTCTCTGGATCATGTATCCATCGGGGATGGCAGTGGCGATGTCAGGGGCGGAGGTGGCTTTGGTCCATGTTTCCGTGAAGAAGGCCACGTCTGGCGAGAGGGTGTCGAGCAGGTCCCTATTAAAGTGGAACTACAATCAGGTAGGCTAAAGAATGGTTCGTCATGAATCTTTGTTGATGGCGTTTCGACCCCTATCAATGCGGGGTATCATCAGAAGCAAATATATAAGGGACACCTGATCAACTAATGAAAAACCAATTGCCAGGGTTGGTGACGTGCACACTGAACAAGTAAAAAAGGAGGGTATACTCACATAAGACCCAGCCAGATACCTAGTGATCGAAGGCCACAAAGCTGGTGAAAAACTGGGTCATGGTATCAGAAAAGTATGCACCCAGAAAGGAAGGGATGGTTCCTATATTACTAACCACATGGATATATGTTAGGCAGTAGATGGGACTGCCTGGGTCAGATGACCGGTATGTGGCAGAGAAAACAATATCAGTGCATCTCAGGATTCTATTGATAGAGGGAGACACGTTGATCTGTGCACCCGATCTGCGTGCGGGCCGCTGAAGTCAGTCTTGCCGAGTGTAAGTGCCAATACAGGTGTGTTCGTTTCACCTTGATAAGTTGTGAAATGTACATTAATGCATTACACATCAAAAAATGCATGTAGGGCAATGTAAAAAAGACAATTGTCAACACACTATTCCTAGTAAGACAAGTGTAAAAGAAACTTACCCTAGGCAACAGCGGAGTTGAATAGCGTTGTGGTCATGTACTAGCAGCAATGGGAGGATCTGGACAATTGGGTTCAGGATGGAAACAGAAGTGGGAAACTGAAAAAATTGTAAGTTTCTACATCATTTCCTTCAATTCTGCCAAGTCACAGTAGGAGGTAGTGTTATGTCCCGTATAGAGGCCCTAATGTAGACCTGTTCATACATGCCCTAAAATGGACGTATTCGTATTTGCCCTAATACGGTCATATTCGTACTTGCCCTATTATGGTCAAAGCCGCATTTGCCCTATTACAGTCATAACTGTACATGTCCTATTATAGTCATGATTCCTTGTATAGGCATGATCTTTCACCTACATTGGTCCTCGCTAGTACACAACGAGCTCTGAGGGCTGAACGTTATCTATCCTGTGGTTTTGAATACAGCAGGGTTTTTCCCAAACACAGGCCCACACTGTACTCATCAATTATGCATGGCTCTCTAGGAATACACCACCTGCATAATATGTATGTACAAAGTTCACCCATGACGTCTTCCTCAAGTCTAACAAGGGCCAATACAAACCATACGAAGCAACCAGAGTCTTCAGGGTATAAATATATCACATCTTACCCCAGTAAGACGGAGGGAACCGAGACTTCCATGCTGACACACTGACCAGAGACGCTGAGGCTCCTGCATGCAGTCGCTCCAGCTGACAGCGGTCTAACACAGCCCTTGCGGGGTGTCCAACTCGAGACCAGGACGGGGTCCCACACTCTCTCTATTCAGGTATGGGGGTTTGACTAAATCCTAGAAGGATTCTTGGCTCTTAGGCTTTTAGACCTTCACATATGCTAGGTACACTCAGGTACATCTAGTTAGGCATCGTAGGAGTACGCACACTTTTCATAATGCTTTTTATATTCATGTATGTATTCATGATTATTGCAATATGGTAGAACTGTTCTATCCCTTTGCTTTTATCGTACTGCTGATAATATATCTCTGCTATTGTCTGCTGGTTTCTGCAGCACATATATTTGACACTAGAATAACAACTGTTCAATAAATACTTATTGAAACGCCCAGACTGTTTATTCTGTGTAACTCTCTGAGACAAACCGAATAAGTAAGCACGAGTGACTGAGCGAAAAGTAGTACATTGTTTCCACGATTCTGAGGGATCAGGGTTGTCATGATCTAAGGTTGCCAGAAACTAATCTCTCCCCGATAAGAGGAGATTCTAGTGGCACTGTGAGCTAGCTAATGCAAATCCGGCTAACGTACGCGGTGGGGGTGCACAGAGCCAGTCTGCCACCAAGCCCACAGTTTATGTTATCCAAACGCGCAGGTCCTGCATGGGTACTATAGGAACTACACGACAGTAGCCCCATCACAGTTTCCTCAACGGAAAGGCAATTCGCTATTGGACCAGCGGTAATCTTGGCTGGACTCCCACCGACAGCCACTTCTGCCTATGATGCTGTTGACACGGGTGAAAACACCTGAAGCCAGATGTATGACCCTTTATTGCATGCACAAATGGGTTTGCGACCCGTTTGCGCATGCAATAAACAAATGGGCCATGTACTAACCCTATTTAGCGAGTCGCAAATGATTTGCGACTCGCCAAATAGGATTAGCGACTCGCTATTAGGAAGGGGCGTTCCAAGGGGGTCCCTTCCTAATAGCGAGTCTGAACCCTATGTAAGACTGTTTTGCGACCGCAGTTGCGGTCGCAAAACAGTCACAGTTTACCACCCTTCTCAGAAGGGTGGTAAAGCACTCGCAAACAGGAAGGGGTCACCAGGGGACCCATTCCTCTTTGTGAATGCAGGGGAAAATATTTTTTAGGGGCAGGCAGTGGTCCCAGGGACCATTACCTGCCCTTAAAAAATGGAACTAAAACGTTTCATTTTTCTTTTTTTTAAATGCAGCCTGTTTTCCTTTAAGGAAAACGGGCTGCATTTAAAAAAAAAACTGCTTTATTTAAAAGCAGTCCCAGACATGGAGGTCTGCTGAGCCCAGCAGGCCACCATACCAGGGAGGGCCAGCCATTCCCAATGGGGTCGCAAATTGCGAGTGCCTCATTAATATTCATGAGGCATGCAATTTGCGACCCCATTGGAAATTGCAAACAATGTCTCAGACGCTGTTGTACATAGCATTTTGTGACTCGCAATTTGTCGTACATCTGGCCCTTGGTTGGAGTCGGTGGCGCTCCTGCTGTCTTTCCTCCTTGGACCCGCTAACATCGAAATAGAGTGAGCGGATTGTCAAGTGGGAGGACCGATAAGTAGGCGGGCAGTGAAACTGTTAAAAAAGTGACCACGGTACCAGATCAACCAAGATCTACTTCAGACTAATAATCTGTTAAAATGTGGTGCTTTTATTACAGTTTTGTTAATTTCTGAGGAGCATAGCTCTTGATCAAACTAGACTCCAAGGGTTCTACTCACAAAGGGAAATCTACATGCATAAATGTTTGCAGACATGAATTTCTACCTACACCTGGGTGTAATTGTCCACAGGGATGATATCCACCAGAGATACTCACCCAGAAGTAGAGTTACATGTCTTCACCACTTGCGTAAGAAAATTTGAATATTGCGTGATCTATTTTCTTAAACCATTCCTTTCTAAGAGTGTTATGGATAAGATTTCCCTAATCCATATTTGCCTCTGGATCTACATTATCCTCCATTATTGGACACAGTGGAGGGCACTATGGCTATGATTACACTTTATAAGTCACATTACAGCCATACATTTCAACTTTAGTTTTTTCAGTGTTGCTGCTTTAAGCTACACTTTTTAAGCTTTTATGCTTTTTAAGCTTAAACACTAAAACGCTTTTTCAGCTTTGCATTTTAAATAAATGAGGGTAAGATGTACCAAGCCCTGTTGGGACCTCTTCCCCTTTGGGAATATATGAAAAAAAAGGCAATGATCCAGAAGACAGTATTCTATCCCAGGGTTCTGCAACAAGCAGCTCGGGAGCTACTGGTAGCTCGCCAGCACCCTAAACGTAGCTCTCAGAGGTGACGTCAAGCCTAGTATCTCTTTCAGAGAAGATGGACTATTAAAGAAGGCTGGTCTGCTTATTTTAGGACTCTTTGAGTGCCAACCAGCCAAATTCAATGTCAGGGCATTATGATAGCACTCAAACATATACTGTGTCAGCCTATGGTGTCTGCCACATGAGTATTTGCATCCACTCTCAATCTAGCTAAGTCGCAAGAAGAATGACTATGTTGTAGCTGTGCTTTTGAAGCTTTTATGCCATTTAATCCTAAACACTTAAAAGCTTTAAGTTTAAAGGTTAATGCCTAATAACTTAAAAACTTTTCAAGGTTTGCTTTAAAGAAATGACAGCAAGATGTGCCAAGATCTACCAAGACCTCTTCCCCTTTATGAATGTAAAAAGAAATGTTTGTGTTCAGGAGACATCTGCCCTCAAACAAACTTTTTTAAAGTTTACATTTTTTTCAAGTAGCTCCAATTTCCTTCAAATAAAACTTCAAAAAATGAAATAAATTCTCAAACAAATGGTGTTTTGCTGACCCCAACATGTCAGCATCCATGTGATGGCCACTGATCACAGTGAGTAGCAAGTTGCAACCTACCTAATGAATAGTGATGAGGTAGGTCGGATTGCAAACCACAGCAATTTGCGACAAGCATTTTGAGACCAGTGTTTCCTTCATCTGGCCCTGAAACTCTTTTCCATCAGGTATCTCTCAAGTTATCATTATAGACAATATGGTTTTGTGTAAAAAAAAAATTCAGCCAACATAACCTAAGTGCACAAAAATTCGATTTATGATCTAAATTTGGCAGTTGAGTTAAAGAATCAGGATTGCAATGGTGGTAGCCTTTTAATCACCTTAAGATGAGGTTTAGGGTGAGGAATGCAGGTGTTCCATGGTGCTGATCGTGACAAATGCAGTAGACACTAACAAACCTGTAAGTCTGGGGTTTTCACAACCACTTTTAGAAAATCACTTAATAATTATTCTGTTAAGGACAGTAGGACGTACCTTTTCCGATTTAAAATGGAAGGTAGCAAATGAAAAAGTATTTTTCCTGTGAAAAAAGAACATATATTAATATGCAAATGCTCACATCTACATGATTAATTCATTTAGATTTATCTAGTGGGTAAACCTAATGAATGAATATGCCAATATGGAATTTTAGGACTACTCTTATATTTCTTTGGGAATAGCCAAAAATTTAGAAATTGACTCCAAAAATAGGAGTAGTCATCAGAATTTTCAAAGCAGTGCTTTGTGAATTGGGCCCTATGCTAATATTTTAAAGGACCAAGGTGGATCCAAAACATATGGTCATGTTGGGCATGTTAAATCTGTTGATGAACCATTGCTTATGTATCTGTTCTCTGGTTGTTTCCCAGTTTGGTAGACATTCTCCTGCACAGCCATGGAAACAGGAAATGGAAGCACCGTGAAGGAGTTCACTCTGTTGGGATTTACTAGTGACCCAGAGTTGCAGGTTCTGCTTTTTCTGCTCTTCCTCTTCATCTACACAATCACTCTATTGGGAAACCTCACCATCTTGCTCATTGTTTCTTGTAGCGCCCAGCTCCACACTCCAATGTACTACTTCCTCACCCAGCTATCCATCCTGGACCTGGCATATTCTTCTGTTACAGCACCTAAGATGCTGGTTGACCTGTTAACCAGCACGAAAACCATCTCTTTTTATGAATGCATAGTTCAAATTTACTTTTTTGGTGCCTTTGGCAGCACAGAATTCTTTCTTTTGGCAGCAATGGCATTTGACCGCTATGCTGCAATATGTAACCCATTGCTCTACCCACTAATTATGACCAAAGGCTTGTGTGCCCGCCTGGTTGCAGGGTCATATATAGGTGGCTTTCTGCATTCTGCTATTCATGCAGGTTGCTTATTTCGGTTATCTTTTTGTGGGCCTGATGTCATGAACCACTTTGCTTGTGATTACCCAGTTCTTTTGAAGCTATCATGTACGGACATCTCCATAAACAACATTCTCCGCTTTTTACTCGCTGCATTTGTAGTGGCAATTTCCTTGTTTGTCATTCTTGTCTCCTATTCATATATCGTCACCAGCATCCTCAGGATCCAGACCAGAGCAGGAAGACGCCGGGCTGCCTCCACCTGCATCTCCCACTTCACCTGTGTCTCTCTCTTCTATGGTAGTGCTTTCTTAATGGAGGTGCGACCCAACTCAAGCTCTTCAGATGAAGAGAACAAAATAATAGCTGTCATCCCCACCATGGTGATTCCTTCGCTTAACCCCCTGATATACAGCCTGAGGAATAATGAGGTGAAAGAAGCTGTAAGAAAGATATTGTACAAAACAGTTAAGAAATCATCATATTGATGTAAATCTTCCTAACTCTTCAATGCTTCTGGGATGAATTCCATTTCATCACTTTTCATCTGATTTGTGACATTCCCAAATAGGACCAACTGTATGCAAATTAGTCATACCTAATTTGATTTTCATATCATGTTTCAGCATTGAACAGATCTGCCTAGTTAAGCAGTTGAGTTTTCTGCAATCTAATTTCAAAATAGTAAAACAGAATCTCACATTATGGGTGTGTGGGCACAGGCCACTGTATCTCTATCAGCACATTTACACATATCCTTTCAGTGACGGGCATACAAATCTGCACACTACACCGTCACTGCAACTGATAACCTAGAGGAACTTAGGCTTCCAACAACTATTGGAAAACCCACATGGGCAGTATAACCCATTGTGAGTTCTACAGGGTAAAGAGTGTAGTTACTCTGCGGTGTAACCTGGAATAGAGCTAGAAGCAAAGATTATGTACTTTCTGGCTGGTGACCAGGCAGACATAAAAGAAACCTCTGTATTTCCCTAGCTGCTAGTTAATAAGCCATGATTGTGTACCATTTGCACAAGAGTCAGGCAAATAAGATACTGAATTGTTTGACTTGATGTTGGAATAGTAGAAGAGATTGCTTACCATTTGCTGGCGCCTTCACTTTTTAGATGATTTAGTGGAGCTACTCTGTTATTCAACCAGTGCCAATGGTCCCTGCTATTATACACGCTACATCATAAATAGTGATGTCTGTCTAATTATCTACCCACCTGCCATATGGTACACTATGGACCTGATTCCTAAACTGCATTTTGTACTACGTACAATAGTACTCCACAAGTACACAAACATACGACCAGAGATCTCCACCTCCACATCTCCTGTCTTTTCCATGTAGAAATCTTCACCACAGAGGCAGAGAGCTACACGGATGGAAGTATACAATGTTGTAGCAAATGTAGAAATGACTAGGGAGAGTGGTAGGAAAATAGAGGGTGAGTGCTCAAAATGGATAGAAATTTAAGGAGGGGATTGCGAACCCACAACATCACACCCACAACATCAAGACAATTGCAATACAAAAAATATACTTCTAGAGTTACAACTGATACTCATATCAGAAATCGAAAAAGTTGTTCAGAAAGCACCCCTTCCCCCCGGTGAAATGCTTAGCACAAAGAAGATGGAAGTTCAGCTGGCGCACACTCTCGGATGGAAAATGGGCTTTCACAGAGTTTGCACCTCTGCCATGAGTAGGGCAGTTATAGAAACCATGTCCAAAATCACTTTGGGCCTTATTCCGACTATAACGGTCCACAGGACCGCCGTAGTCGCGGTGGCACCGCATTATGAGTGTGGCAGTTGGACCGTCACAGGACAGCCGCCTCCGCTAGGATCCAGGATCCTGCGGCATGGCAGTAAGGTACATTAATATGCTTGCGGTGCAGCTGTGGCACCGCCAAGCATATTACAAGTTGCCTTATCACCACCGTTTCCATGGCGGTGAGTCAGCCATGAAAAGGGTGGTGGAGAGGCAACAAAGAGGACCCTAACAGGGTGCCCTGCAGTTCCAGGGCCTGAGGGTGCATGCAGCGGGGCACATGCTGTGCCCACCTCTAAATATGCACACCACTTTCTGCATGATGCGGCATGCACCACATGTTGCATGCAGCACTGTGCAGGAACATGCTGGGGCGATGTCACTGCAGTGCCTGTCTAAGGCTCACCTTAGACAGGCATTGCTGTGACACTCCTGCAGTACCACCAGCCTGCCAAGGATTCAGCTCTGAATCCGGCAGGCAGTGTGTCCACAACTTTGGCTGGCCTCCAGCGGAGCGCTGCCATGGTGCTCCGCAGGAGGACCGCCAAGGTCGTAATAAGGCCCGTTGTACTTGAATTACATCCTGGCTCAAATGCACTCAGAATGCTTATACACTTATTATGTAGATGTCCCAAGCTACAGTGCTACTGGCAGGAAGTTCTTGCCAGTATCAATACCTTATTTTAAAATCACAACGCAAAATTGCTGGCATACATCCTACTGGGATTATCTAACAGGCAAACAAGCACACTTTCTACTGCTTGTGGCAAAGTGATTACATTAACCTTATGTTCAGCTAAGCTAGTGATCACGGCACGCAGGAGGAAAGAAATGACCCCGGACTATAGTGCATATCTCAATAGATTATGGGAACTTCAGGATATGGAGAAATGTTCAACTAGCATAGAAGGAAGGGAGATCCACTTTGAGGAAACATGGGGCACATGCATAGCTCTCCTGTCCTGGAATTTAGAGAGCTCACATGTTTCAAATAACTGCGGCTTCTCTGCCTCACACAATCTAACATCACATACCAGCAAGCTGCCACATCCTCATAGTAACATATTAAGAAAAGGATTTGGGGTCACCTGTGAAGGTTCCTAACAATAAATTCTAACACCAATAATAGTGCAAGATACTTCAGTCCTTTAAAGTCGCTGGAAGGAGTGCAGAGGGAGTTTGCGTTGGATGGTGCAATTGGGTTTTAAGGATATTTGTATAATAAATACATGATCGACTTTTCTGAACTCGCATCGAGCAGTGGTTGTAGGTGGGTGTATATGTGAAATGAGCCAACAATAATAAAACAGATTTAAACCATTAAGTTACCACAGACCTAAAAGTGTCAACACAGGCTTAAATGTGCTTCAGTAAGTCAAGGAACATGGTAAGCACTGGTACTGTAATGGGGCAGGGAATTAATATAACACTCCTTATGAATTAATGTTAAATTAAATAAAATAGTTTGGCAATTAAAGTAATATGTACTTCTTAGGACCTCACATCACTCATGACATCTTAGATGACATCATTGATGGCATCACTGATTACATCTCAGATGACATCATTGATTATATCACTGATGACTTTATCCAATGAATAAGACAGTGTGCCATAATTGTCCTTCAAGCCCAGCAAACCCTTTGTACAATTTAGTGACCTTGTGCCTCAATCCTATAAGCCTACTGGCACAGGCAGGAATGAGCAGGTACAGTGCAGCCCAGCAGACAACAATTCAGCCTTTTGCTGTGCTGCATCAACTCAGCGAACTGTGGTTTGTTTTCCACATCTACTCTCCCTACTGCAAATTGCCTCAAAGTGTAGGCCTTTGTCTATGGCACTGGAGGCAGAAGGGCAGCTGATACTGTGGTCGAAATGGGCGGGATCTATTGGAACAATGGTTCCAACCTTTTATTTTTACAAAACAGTTCTCATACTTTTTGTTGATAAGCAACCACTCCTGCACTGTTAATGCCTTGCTGCTTCAGGCTTAAAGGAAGGTGACAAGAGCGCTATGTATTGTGAAAGGAGAGGTGCAACAGAGAACTAAAGAAGAAATAGAACTTATCTCATTGGTGCCATCTACCTAAAACAAATGTAAATGTGTTGAATTGGATAATTAGCACAACCAAAGATTACAAGCTAGTAGAGGCTTTAATTGATAGTCATTTGAAGCTGCTTTATGTTGACAAAGAGTTCTTCTTTTTGGAGGTATCTTAAGGGTGTTTCTATTTCCTGAATGTGTCTGCAAACCTGTAGTAAAGATTTGCACTTGGTACTGTCCGACTGCTATTGGTAAAATGATGACTTTTGAAAGACTTTTGCACTTAAACACCAATGTGTTTTTCTTTTTTGCACGTTAAATGCTGGGCCGATGGCAGTACGAGTCACACTCCCAATGCCTTTTCAGATTACACATGCATTTCATCTTTGGCCTCTCTGCTGAAATGTGATTGGGGAAGGAGTAGAATCACTGCTGAAATACAACAGGCCCTCCTAACTGCATGCAGGGGTGCCGGGTAGGTGTAACAAGGAGATTTTTGCATGGGGGTCTGATGTGTTCAAAATCTAGACACCTGTGTACTATGGCGCAAGAGTGTCTGCGTGAGGCCATAGGAGCTAAAGGTGAACCAGTGCAGGAAGAAGCAGAACACCCCCACATTTTAGTAGATATGGCACTCTTCTGCTCTTTTCCGTTCACGAAACACAGCAACTTTACTTGCTGCCCTGAGTTGCTTGACTTCTGTGTAAATCTAGACCAAAGAGGTGATTCAGTTTTTATGTGCACCTGATAACCAGCCTGGATGTTGATGATGCATGTGGCATCATTTTAGGCTAATGAATAAGACACAAGAGTTGTTTTGTGCAGCACACTACCCATATTCATAGATTTTAAGAGCTCTTATGTGTAATAAGGAAGGAAATGGGAGCACAGCAAATTTAGAGTTAGCCTAGGATCACACAATAAGGCAAGGGGATGCAGAGAGGTTTTTGTATTTCCTAGTATGCAATTCAGCTACAAGATGGGTATCTCTTTTCTCTTCTTTTACTTCATGTTTGTGTCTTGACTCGGCTCTGTATTGGTCTTGAAAACCCAAGCAAGGGTCGAGCCCAAAACTGTTTGGCAAGTAGATTGTGCAACCAACAAATAATGGCAAAGTTTATTTAACAATTCATACATATTTCTAAACAAGAAATTATCAAGGGGAATTTATAAAAAAGTGTTTGTCTTTACCACGATCACATTAACATGAGGGGGGGTACTTTTCCATCTATATAGCTCTGGGAATCACGCTGCACCCTTCTATGGCCTTTCTTTATTTGTCAGGGCTCATTAACTGAATGTCTAAGTCCTGTAATGGCGTCTTTAACACAAGACAAATATTCTCTAATGTTGCAGCCAGCCAGTCAGAATGCTCTGTATCAGGGTTCCTACCCAGGAGCTGCAGTACTGTAATGACCAACGAGAGCAAACGTTTGCTTGGCCAATAAGAAGGGCCTATTATTTTTTTTTTTAAGATTTATGCCGCTTGAACCCCTCAGAAACAAATATGCAGATATGCCTATATTTGTCTAAGCATTAATTCCTTAGGGCCTGATTCACAGAACTAACTAACGTCAAAAACGTAAAGTTAGTACTTTTTGGTATTCACAGAAGTTAGGAGTCCTAACTTTAGGACTCCTAAACTGAGAAAAATCCTAACTTTAAGACTTTCGGTATTCACAGAAGGCATTTAGGAGTCCTAAAGTTAGGAGTCCTAACTTTACTACTCCTAAACTGAGAAAAATCCTAACTTTAAGACTTTCGGTATTCACAGAAGGCATTTAGGAGTCCTAAAGTTAGGAGTCCTAACTTTACTACTCCTAAACTGAGAAAAATCCTAACTTTAAGACTTTCGGTATTCACAGAAGGCATTTAGGAGTCCTAAAGTTAGGACTACTAACTTCTATGAATACCGAAATGAGTAAATTAATTCTGTGAATACCAAAATGAGTAAGTGTATTCTGTGAATACCAAAAAGTACTAACTTTACCTTTTTGACGTAAGTTAGTTCTGTGAATCAGGCCCTTTATGCCCAAACTAAACCTCTGGTTAACTACTAATTTCCACAAAATAGCTGAAGAGTTTTACACCAAAACCCCAAAAAACGCTATTTGATAAATTATGTGTAAATCAGTTCAGCTAATTTTTCTATATCGGAGAGCAAAGCTGACTATAGAAATTAACATGGGAAATCATACATTTGTGACCCTTATATTTCTTTGCTCCCTCTTGATGGATCAGTGCGCAAGTTTCCATGAAGCCGCCAAAGTGGATAGACATTTGTCAAATGGTGTTAAGAAAGCAATAGAGAGGAAGAGATTGAGAGAGGAGAGAGAGAGCGAGAGAGAGGGAGAGGGATATATATATATATATATATGCACAGAAAGCTACCTCCCCCCTGGAGGGAAAGAACTGGAGGGACACAACGGGGAGCCAAGGAGAACACCTTTATTGCAGAGTGGGAGGCAAGACGCGTTTCGGCTGGAATGCCTTCTTCAATTGCCAAACACCAGAAACTGTCACCTGCCACCTTTCAAATAATCCATTTGGCTCCCATTGGTGGAAGCCCAGCTGAGTTGACCAATAGCATGAACGCATCATCGCAGTCACCCTTGATGGACTACGGCTCCCAGAAAGCACCATTTCGGCATGCAGGTAAGCATTTGTGCTGTCAACTCGTTGTAACCCTAAGTGAGTGCTGGTGATCAGTGAAAAGCGTGTGTAAGTGCAGATTAAAATCACAAGTGTCCTCGCCGCACAAAGTTCTCTCCCGGACCCCCTTTGACGTCTCACCGCATATACTCAGGTCCACGTGGGATCGAAGATCCTGCTACAATGAGTAGATCTACCCATGAAGTCACGGACTGTAACTACAGCGATGTGTCCACTGTTCCTGAATGCGGGGGCCAGAGCTCTTCAATCCCTTGAAGTCAAAACAAATGCTGTGAAGCAGTGCCCTTGTAGTTCCGGCCACAAGCGAGACGGGTCCCCCAAGCGTGCTCAGGGCATAGCGCGCGACGTATGCACAGAAAGCTACCTCCCCCCTGGAGGGAAAGAACTGGAGGGACACAACGGGGAGCCAAGGAGAACACCTTTATTGCAGAGTGGGAGGCAAGACGTGTTTTGGCTGGAATGCCTTCTTCAATTGCCAGACACCAGAAACTGTCACCTGCCGCCTTTCAAATAATCCATTTGGCTCCCATTGGTGGAAGCCCAGCTGAGTTGACCAATAGCATGAACGCATCATCGCAGTCACCCTTGATGGACTACGGCTCCCAGAAAGCACCATTTCGGCTTGCAGGTAAGCATTTGTGCTGTCAACTCGTTGTAACCCTAAGTGAGTGCTGGTGATCAGTGAAAAGCGTGTGTAGGTGCAGATTAAAATCACAAGTGTCCTCGCCGCACAAAGTTCACTCCCGGGCCCCCTTTGACGTCTCACCGCATATACTCAGGTCCACGTGGGATCGAAGATCCTGCTACAATGAGTAGATCTACCCGTGAAGTCACGGACTGTAACTACAGCGATGTGTCCACTGTTCCTGAATGCGGGTGCCAGAGCTCTTCAATCCCTTGAAGTCCAAACAAATGCTGTGAAGCAGTGCCCTTGTAATTCCGGCCACAAGCGAGACGGGTCCCCCAAGCGTGCTCAGAGCATAGCATGCGACGTATGCACAGAAAGCTACCTCCCCCCTGGAGGGACACAACGGGGAGCCAAGGAGAACACCTTTATTGCAGAGTGGGAGGCAAGACGCGTTTCGGCTGGAATGCCTTCTTCAATTGCCAAACACCAGAAACTGTCACCTGCCACCTTTCAAATAATCCATTTGGCTCCCATTGGTGGAAGCCCAGCTGAGTTGACCAATAGCATGAACGCATCATCGCAGTCACCCTTGATGGACTACGGCTCCCAGAAAGCACCATTTCGGCTTGCAGGTAAGCATTTGTGCTGTCAACTCGTTGTAACCCTAAGTGAGTGCTGGTGATCAGTGAAAAGCGTGTGTTGGTGCAGATTAAAATCACAAGTGTCCTTGCCGCACAAAGGTCTCTCCCGGGCCCCCTTTGACGTCTCACCGCATATACTCAGGTCCACGTGGGATCGAAGATCCTGCTACAATGAGTAGATCTACCCTTGAAGTCACGGACTGTAACTACAGCGATGTGTCCACTGTTCCTGAATGCGGGTGCTAGAGCTCTTCAATCCCTTGAAGTCCACACAAATGCTGTGAAGCAGTGCCCTTGTAGTTTCGGCCACAATCGAGACGGGTCCCCCAAGCGTGCTCAGGGCATAGCACGCGACGTATGCACAGAAAGCTACATCCCCCCTGGAGGGAAAGAACTGGAGGGACACAACGGGGAGCCAAGGAGAACACCTTTTTTGCAGAGTGGGAGGCAAGACACGTTTCGGCTGGAATGCCTTCTTCAATTGCCAGACACCAGAAACTGTCACCTGCCGCCTTTCAAATAATCCATTTGGCTCCCATAGGTGGAAGCCCAGCTGAGTTGACCAATAGCATGAACGCATCATCGCAGTCAAAATATATATTATTTTTTTATTTTTCCCAATTTAATAATATGTGAGTTAAAATAGCCCCATTATAGGGGTATTTTATGTCACTGAAGAGTTTCAAGACAGTATAGAGCAACAACACTGATGGGTTATAGAATTCCATGGTGACTTTTCATATTCGTATAATTTATTTCAGGAGATGCGTTATTCCTTATAACACATGGTCATACATCATTCTTCCTAGAAACTGCTAAAAATCCTTGGGGATGGATTTACAAGCCCCTTGCACCGCCGGTGTGTCATGTTGCGTGACGCACCGGCGTCGCAACCTGCTGAGTGATATATACAAGCACAGGTAAAGCCACCCTGCGTGACTTTACCTGTGCTTCTAAATATCACCTCTTTTCACGCAAAACTTTACATGTTAAGGGCGTGACATGGATGTTGCTGTGGGTGTTCCCACGCAACAGCCATGTCCACTGATGCATTTCCAGATTAACGAGCAATCGAAAATCTGGAAATGCGTCAGAATGCTATGCCACACTAGGCGTGGCGTAGCGAGGTGCAATGAGGAGAAATGTTTTCATTTCTCCTCGTTTTATTTCCTCTTTTAATGTGTGCTGCATTCTACAGCACATATTGGAAGAGGAAATCACCTCAAATGATTGTTTTTGTGCAGGAAGGCATCCCTTCCTGCACAAAAACAATCTCCCCACAACGCAGGCATCCCGGCAACATGGTGCAAGGGTGCATTCGCTGGCGCATGGCAGCAGTTTGTGCGCCAGCACAGGGGGAAGCACAGAGATGCAACATATTGTTGTAAATATGTTGCATCCCTGTGCTTCGAAACTAATGCAGCGCGGCTCAGCAAAATGACTTGCTGCACCGCACTGCGTTAGTTTCTTGTAAATCTGCCCCTTAATGTCTTGCACTTTCATGTTCAATTCAGAGAGGAATAATAAAAGTAGAAACTGTACAGAGAAATTAAACATACCAAAAAGCACTTCACAATTTTTGGAAAAAAGATATTGGAATCAGTTTGAAGTAAGTCAGGTTAATAATGTTGTGGCTTAGATTGTGTAGAAATATGGAGAGAGTCAATCTTTCCTGCAATGCGATATTCTTCTTAGAAAACATATCAGAGAATGGAAACACCAGTTTTCCTTATTAAAATTGCAGGTATAATTGTGCTCAATGACCTCCCTTTCACTTGGCTTCTGGCTCTAACAACAGGCAATGTGAAGTCAGAACTCGACTGTAATAACTTGTAAGAGTTGAGCAAATACATCATTACATTGCAAGAGCTTACTAGAAATGTCACACGTAGTCTGCAATAAGGAAATTAGAGACAGGCTTTTATACAGGCATAGCAGGCTGCCATGTATTATAAATTTAATTAAAAGTATTCAAATACATACATCTTAGCCAGATTTACAGCAACAAAATCATAAATATGTAGTTAAGTGAGGGTGGGAAGTTTTCATTTTATATGTATTATTAATAATTATTCTTACATTTTTTTACATTTATATTACACAATATATATGTATATGTATGTATGTATATATATAGATATACTACATATATATGTATGCATGTTTGTGTGTGTATATTACCTACTGGCGGTCTCCAGTAGGTAGTTATAGTTAATACCTAGTTTCCATAGGGAAATCATTTTTTGTTTTGCCAATAACTTTGGCGCTGTTTGACGAATCTTTACGAAATTTTCAAAACTAATTGTTCATTGAGGTCAGCTTCTGTCTTGAAAGTTTTGGGGTGATTCCTAAAAGGGGGCTGAGAAAAAATGGGGTCCCAAAACGTGTTTCCTCCATGTAAATTTCCATAGGAAACTTTAGACAGGGCTACAGCCCGAACTGCTGAACGGAATTACACCAAATTTGGCACACAAATAGCTCTTGGTCCAGAAAGCACGCTTGGTTGCCTCTGATTGGCTGCCAACACTTCAAACCAGGAAGTCTTGGCAGCCATTTTGTGACAAGGTTGAAACGAGGGGGGGGGGGAAATGAAGAAAAAAAAGTAGAAGAGGGTAGGGTAGGAACACTGTGACCTTTCTAGGGTGCTGAGGGGTGTCAGAGGGAGTCAGAACGTAAAGAAACATTTTTGTATGCTTTCGGCCGGATTTGCGTAGGGAGTGGAAATGACGGCACAAAAAATAAAAATGAAGGGCGGTGTTGAGTGCTTGGTTTAATTAAGCCACCGGGTGGGTAGTTCCCAGGAGCAAAGTTTAGTTATGATGCGGGTTTACTTCTGTCACGGGGACCACCACTTCCTTGGAGCAAATATAATGATATGGGGGGGAGTACTCGTCTTCCCTCCCCCTCTGCTCCGAGGAGCAGCACGTGTTTGGAGGTATATGTAAAATTTAAGTGTGGAGGGGTGAAGCTTCCCCACTCTGTCCCGGGGGCACTACTTCTTTGGGAATTTATGAATTAAAATGCAGGGTCTGTTGCGGACTGCCGGCCCCGGAGAGTGGATGTCGTGGGCTTTAAATTGGATGGAGGAGCATTTTCCAATTTCCCTTGAGGAGCTGTCCGTGGCCCTGGGTATCACCATCTCCGAGGGACGGTTTCAACAATGACCCGTGGTGCGTAACCCATGGACATTGTGGTTTGCTATGGCAAGGCGGGATCTATGCAGAGTTCCGGCTCTGTGATAGCAAACTTTTGCTTCGCTTGATGGAAGCGAGAGGAGGAAATTTGGTCTCGGTTTTATGAAGCGAAGCAGATTTGCTTTTGGGCAAAGGGAGCTTGCATGGAGCAGCTGGCTTTGTTGAAAAGGATTGCCGGTTGCCGCAGGAGGCGGGGAGGTGGCAGGGAGTACGGGGAATTGGGGCTCTTTGCCCGTTTCTAAAGCATTTTGGCGAGGCTCAGGGGGATGCGGTTCCCTAGGCCTAAAATGGTCCAGGTGAGGTGGTGTAACGGAACTTGAGTGGGCCCTCCTGCAAGGTACGTGGAGGGGCTCTCTCCTGAATAAATCAGGAGCTCTCCGGCCGGAGCACTGTGCTGAGGGGGCTCCCTGGAGCCTGGGGCCCCCCTGCAGCGCGGGGGACTGTGTTACTGGGTTATAGGGTGTCTCTAAAAAGAGCCCTTGTGTTAATTGTGAGTTTGTTGGAGCTACATGTAAGTGCGGATGCACAGCTTGAGGTTGTTGAGAAAAACTCTGTTTCCCTGGTCTGTGAAGTGTACTCCATCACTCCTGTAGATGCCATCCATATCAAAACGTATGTTGTTGTTGTAGATGGACCCCAGTCTATGATCTCTAAGGTATGCAGACACAGCTTTATTTACATTCTTCCTAGCTTTCTCAATGTGAGGACAGAATTGATTTGACCATTTCCACTTCTGTCTTTGGCATATATTGGAGTATACAAAGCAACATTAATTGTCCAAAGGTATCCTCATGAGCATTTCCAGACCTACCCCAGTCAATGTGCCTAGGTTATTGCCACCACAGTGCACAATCATGAGGTCAGGGGGTTAGAGATGCAAAAAGGTTTTAACCAAAGGCAACAATTGGTGCCACTTTAATCCTCTCTGGACAAACCATTTAATGTCCACATTTTGTAAACCTAGGTCTTTGTCAATACGTCTGTGTTCAGCATACCTTTTGCACCAGGAAACATAGCTGTGTCCTACGATCCATACTAGCATTTTGAAGGTATGGCTGGAAGGAATCAAAAGATGTCTGTAGCTCTTGTAGTCCGGAGGTAGAATGAGAGATATGTTGAAAGGTGGAGTAGAAACTTTTTTTTTGAGAAAACGACAACTGATTGGGTGGTGAAGAACATTGTGTAGCGAAAGCTAGGGTGCATGTTAGTTTGGTGAGAAAGTATGTTTCTGATTGGTTAATAAAAAATGTTTGAAACGTACACTATATAGGATACGATCAGACATGCAGAGCGCAACCACACCTGCTACTTGCATTTGGAAGGTACTGTTGTGAACTTAAAAAATGGTAAACTTGTGACCTGCACGTGCTGTTGAATGTTCCAGAAACTGTTAGGATGAAGTATGGTGAATTTATGACCTGCACGTGGCGTTGAATGTTCCAGAAACTGTTAGGATGAAGTATGGTGATCTTATGACCTGCAGGTGGTGTTGAATGTTGCAGAAACTGTTGGGATGAAAGTTGGTGAACTTGTGACCTGCAGTCTTCCGTTGAATGTTGCAGAAACGGTTGGTATGGAAATTGGCAAAAAGGTGATTGGTGGAGCAGTAGAAATAACTGTGTTATTAAAATATGAAATGCAAAATTAATTACAACTGGTAAGCTATTAAAGTTAATTTTTCAAAATAAGTAGTATGTCTAGAAGGGGGGGCGCTTTGTTTACTAGAAATATGTTTTATGAATGTGTGAGAGATAAAAAAGAAATGGAAATGTTCCGAGCATATTTTATGTGCGAATTTGTTAACACTGGTCAAGTACATGTGAATATAAATGGAGGGAATTGTCAGGGTCTCTCCCTGTGCTGAATCTGTTTATATTAGAGGTCCGACAGATCAAGAGTTTGGTAATGATACGTCCATTGCCCCTCTCTCCCTCCTTCTTTGCTCCCGCTCTTTAACGGTTTTTCTCCCGTTGTTTGTAAAAGGAATGTAAGAGAGGCCCATGTGCCCTGAGAAATAGCACTTAGACGTTGATTGGCTTGTTGGTGGCATCTGTGCAGAGCACAGAAAGTTGCAATCAGTTTGAGTGGTATACGAGTGCAGTGTGTGATGTTGCAAAGGTTACATGGTCTTGTGTCTAAGGTACAGGGCAGTAGCGGCTCGCTGAGGGAATGCTGCGGGATGGTGGGGCGGGGCGGGTGAGGGCAGGGAAGGGGGGTAGTAGAGTCCGACATACGACGGACAGGAGTAACGTAATTAATGAAATTAAACAATTTACCTTGCGTGTAGTGCATCACCAACTCGGCGCTGCAGCGCTCGTAAGGTAAATTGTTTTATTTACTTAATTAATTACCTTACTCCTGTCCATGGTATGTTGGACTCTACTACCCCCACTCCCTGCCCTTCCCCCGCCCAGCCCCACCGCCCCTCAGCACTCCCTCAGCAAGCCGCTACTGGTACAGGGATGAATTGGGGTCCAAAATCGGCCGGGGTAATGTAGAAGAAATGGTCTTCTGCAGATTGAAGCTTGTGGGAAAATAGTAGGGGGGCTTTCACACGGACATGCTTTAGTAACTTCAGTGAGATGAAAAAAATGAAATGTTGTTTGAACACTTCGTGCATTGGTTTGTGGACATTTGTAAAGCATACGTGAATATAAGTTAAGGTATTGTCAAGCTTCCTGCTTGTGCTGAACCTGTGTACATCACAGGGGCGGCAGATTGAGAGACCAGGAATGACACGTCCCTTGAGGCCCCCCTCCTTCTTCCCACTCTCTAACGGTTCTTGTCCCATCGTTTGTTAGAGGAAGGTAACAGAGGCGAGATGCCATTGACCATTGCCACCACTATTCGTGGATCGGCATCTAGCTTGTAAAGTAAAGGGTCTATGTAAAGAGAAAATAATAGCGGCGAACAAGGGCACCCTTGTCGTGTACCTCTGCTAATAGACAATGGATTAGATTCTTGCCCTGATATGCGAACCCTAGCCTCTGGTGAGTTATACAAGGTCCGTAAGGCAATGATGAAATCCTGCGGAAACCCTTTAGTCTGTAGCATCAGCCAAAGAAACCCCCAGGAGACCCTGTCGAATGCTTTCTCTGCATCCAACAGGATCATCCCTAGGGGCGATTTGGATGCCTGAGCCCAGTCGAACAAGGTAATTGCCCGTCTGACATGGTTAGATGTATCACGTCCCGGAATGAATCCATGCTGCCGGATAGATACCAGAGGTGCAATAACCCTTCCTAATCTCATAGCTGCTATATTTGAGTGTATCTTACTATCTGCATAGATCAAAGATATGGGTCGGTAAGAAGAAGGATTAAGTTCTGGCTTATCCTTTTTTTTAAAAACGACAATAGTTGTTTTATGCCATGAGTCATGAGTCTGGCCCTTCTGTGCTCTTAAAAATAGAGATTCAAGCTCTCCGAGGATACTCTACCTGAATGTTCGAAAAAATTCCAGAGGTATTGCATTCGGGCCAGCAGCCTTGCCTGTCGCTAACGATGATATAGCTAGTTCAATTTCCTCACGCGAGATCGGGGCAGATAGCATGTCTCTCTGCTCCTGGGTAATCTGGGAAGTTACATAATCACTGAGAAAGTCCACTCCTGAAGTAGTTGGACCATCTTTCTCGATAGAGTAAAGACCTTGATAAAATTCTTGGAATACTTCCAAGACTTTAGCAGGGAGATCCTGGATCTGACCCCTTTGATCTTTTATGCGGCAGATTCTATTTGAAACAGCTCTTTGCTGTATCCGTTTGGCTAATAATCTGCCGGTATTCTCGCCAAATTCATAGAGATCAGTTCGGTGTTGCTGATATTTAATAGCTAACTCCTGCCCGTAATGTTGATGAATCTTGGTTCTCACGACTGCTATCTTTCTCTGACATTCTTCTCCTTTCTGTTGGTCCCCGATTACCCTAATAAGTTCTTCCTCTGCCTCCCGTAACTGGCCGACCCACCCGTTAATCTTCTCTTTTATCTTCCTCTGTTGGCAAAGGGAAAAGCTAAGAGTCTCCCCCCTCACTGCGGCCTTGAAGGCATCCCACACTATTAGCTCGGATGCAGTACCCTTGTTTCTCTCAAAGAATTCTACAATCCATTTCGCCATATATGCTACGTATTGTGAGTCGAGTAACAGTTTCCTGTCAAATGTCCAAGTTACCCCTTTATGAGGCAGGTTCCCTACTGGGAGTTGAATCACTAATGGATTATGATCCGATATCAACCTGGGAAGAAGCTCACATCTAGATGTTCCTAATATTAAGTTAGACAAGAAAAAATAATCCAGGTGAACACATTTTTTATGAGGGGCAGAGAAATACGTATACCCTAACCCCACTTGACTTTGACTTTGCCAGATATCTACTTACCCATGCTCTTGGCACAATCCCTGTAAGGCCTTAAAAGACTTAACCTTCCTACCAGAATAAGGCATATTACTGTGAAGATTGAAGTCGACATCTATATGGATGGTCAAGTCCCCACAGAGCACTATCAAGGGAGGCCATAAAGTCAGTTCAATGTTTAGAAAGTCAAAACACGTAGGGTCATCTGAATTAGGTTCATAAAGGGAGCAAAT